>JAUZNK010047292.1:0-16378 GCA_035046665.1 Euphysa ruthae
TACATGCATACACACACGCACACATACATACATACATACATCCATACATATCTATCCATCCACGCAAGCATGTTTTCATATATTCCTATACTCCTTACCTGTTTTTTCCAAATCTACAAAGGTGAAAAAGAGGTTCTTTCTTTTTCCTAAATACTTTTCCTGAAGCTGTTTGAGTAAAAACATTACATATTAAATATCACATATTGTGCCATGCTCTAAAACATTAAATCGGTCTTTTGATAACCGTCATCACAATACAATCAATCAATATCAGTCAATACATATCAACTAACTTCAACTATTATTCATTTTTTTCCGTCACGTCACGTCGCGTTTAAAATACTTTACTACAGCGCTTGACAACCAGTCTTTCGGAATAATGGCTTCAAAATCCAATAGGCTAGACTGGTAATAAACTCTCTATAAGCTCTTAACATTTCTGCAAAAATGTAGAGTTTGGTAAAATTCTAAGAAAACACACTAACTGAGTTGAGTTAGTTATAAGAACTCTTAATCTTGAGATGTACAGGTGCACAGTTCATTATTGACCTACAAATTTCGTTCCCAAACCATTTATACTCCTTGAACAGCATTCTGAATCTGAGTCTTTTTAAGCACTTCTTTCATTTTTGTACAGGATGAAACTTCAGATTAAAAATCAATCTTTTTTTTCTAAACTTAGTCCTAGGTGTCGTCAAGTCTTCCTTACTAAATTTTCTGACTTTAAGTAATTGATCCCTGACCATTTTTTGCTTTATTCACGTTCAAATTCCACATTCAAAAAGTATGTTCTTTTCATGATCGTAATTCTGATGAAAAACTCAAAAAAAATATAATTAATACGCCTATCACAAAGATCCTTGATAAAAAAATTACGTGATGCATCAAATGCAGTGCTGATCTTTGTTGTCTCTTTAACACACCTTATAACTGGCCTATGTGGTAAATGATAAGCTCCACCTGATTCCTTTGCAATCTCACTTACAGGCACCCTCTCAATAATATTGTTTTTTTTCAGTCCTTGAAGATTTTATCTTAATCTTCAGTTAGGCCCGGCTCACATTTTAAATACTTCTTTAAACTTTATAGCCTTCTTTCAGCAATGTTGAAATTATCAGCAATTTCATCATGATACCGCTTAAAAGACAATCTCAACATTTTATATTTTTCTCAAAGTTATTCATGACACACTCTCTTTAGAACCAAGAACCTCTGCACTCCAAAATCTCTTTAAATCTATTTTCAAATCTTCATTTTCTTGTCGCTCAATCTTAAAATGCATAATATGTGTTTCAAAACAATGAAATTCATTGTTATTTTTCTCAACTTTACCACTCAAGACCCACTCTAACACTGACTCACTGCTACACGTCCTACTTCACTCTTAACAACTCTTCCTGAGATAAAGAAATCGTAAAAACCTTCACCTATGAGAACACCCGCATTTAAGTCTAAAGACCTATCTCTACCTTCAGCTAATTCTAATTCATGTATATTGACTGCACTTTTCCTTTGCCAAACTAATATTCTGTCTTGTTATATCACTGCAAATCTATTCTACTAATGCTTCCACAATGCTATACTTACGGACTTTCCTATGATTTACACAAAAATGTACCTCTTTCAAACTCTTTAGTTTACTCTCAGTCACTCCAAAAGTCTTAATCACTATATTTTCTTTGCGTAAATATTTTGCTCCTAAATCTTCAACAATTCTGCAATTTACATAACTTCTTTGACTGCCACAGTCAAAGAGTATCCTAGATCTTACTGATTTTCTTCCCTTCTCATCTGACAAGTTAGCAGCTGTTGTTTGAAGAAGAGCATTGTTTCCTGCTGGCGTGAGCTGTTAAGCTACTATTAGTGTGGTTTTCTTCACTTTCTGCTTTCACCATCATCTTGTTACACTGATTTCTATTTCTAGCAACATAACCTGACTGTAAACAAATAAAACACTTTGCATACTTTTTCAACACATTTCTCCTCGACTGGATGTTGGTGACATTCTTACAGAAATTTGAGAAATGATCCTTCAAACAATTTGCAGACTTCAAAGTCCTTTCGTAAGTTTGTGTATGTAGCAGCCCACTCGCAGTAGACACACTTTTACTCCTTTCCTTTCCCGTTTTCTTTTCATTGAAATAAAGCTGAATTCATCATTTAAATACTCTAATCCTCAAATCTAGTGATCTTAAGTTTCTGACGCATCTTTCAACATCGATGTACAGTTTTCTTAAGGCCTCAAGGTTATCAAGTTAATTAACCTTTTTTTATTTTGAGTAGTGATTCCATATGGTCGTTTATAGGCAGTTTTTTTGTTCCCATATAATCTCAACTAACAGATAATTAATTTTTTGTACTTAATGCTAGTCCCGAAATCGCTATAAAACTATCTCTTTCAGATAGCATTCAAGGTAATTAAACTTATCTACATCATTAAGAGAGTCATTTAAGTGTATTGATATACTGAATTGATCCCAGAATCCCTACTATTCTAAAATATTACCCTCAAATGTAGGCAACTCTAGCTTAGGCAACCTACAGCGAACTGTAGGACTTAAAGAAATTACATTTTTTTTCACATTCCTCATCCGTAATGCTCACTCTTTCATTTGTCACACTCACCAGACGCACCTCTAAAGCGACTAACGTTTCATGGACACCTTTCAAGTGGTCCATACTCTCAATTACGTCCTACTCAATTTTCTCAGCTTCTAAATTGTTTAAAATCTCCTCATCAATAACTGTTAACTGTTCACACGCTTCTTTCAACCTAGTCTTTAAACTGGTAGCCATTACTATGTCTTTATCTAAATTTTCAAATAGGACTATTCTGGCTTCCTCGATTATTTTATCAGAAGATACTCTCAGACCCTTTCTAAAGGCAATTTTTCTGTAAATCAATTGAACTTGACAACGTTTAAAACAACAAAAAAAAAACGCTCACACCACAGAAATTACTATGGTCTTGAACATAAAGAAGAGAACTTTATGGATTTAACCTGATCTGATTTAATTTTTTTAAATTTATAAATGAATTCCGCCGTTATTGATGTTGACAAACACTCAACAAAACACTCTATAACTAATCTCTATCCTTAAATTTGCTGAATAAAATATATCAACTTATGCACTTAGTAAATAATTAATTTAACCTTTCTTTGACAAAGAAAAACAATTCAACTCAAAACAATTGTTTACATTCAGTAAAAAGTAATATGAAAAAGAAATAAAGAATAACTTATGGTCCTGCTTTCTAACATTAATAACATTTAGATGAAAATTTTTAAACAGTATTACTATTATTAAAAAAAAAATGAACCTTTCATAACTTACCCTAATATTATACTTAAAACAAATAAACGATAGCTACCTAACCAAAGAATTCTCGAAATCTAGCCATCAACACAACGTGCTACTTTTTCCTCACGTATCATTCATATCACGTACAACATCAATCAATTTTGTTTATTCATTCGTTATGTCGATCAGTGTTTATATGTCCCTCATCGTGCGCCAATGTAGAATTTGGTAAAATTCTTAGAAAATAAGAATGTTCTTTTCACACTCGTTAAAATTCATTCTAATAAAAAAAAATATATATATATAAATACACCTATCACGAATTTCAACACGTATATAACAAAATCCGTAATAAAACAAACACTGCAGTTAAAGCCTGGCTTAAAAAAAATGTTCGATAAATATTACATTTTACAACCTGGTATCCCTGCAGCCTTACTGATTTTCATCTTCCTCTAAAATCCTCTACCCATTCTTTAATCTGTGTAGCAGTTCCTTCTAATGCAGTAACCTTTGTCAAACTACCTTCAACCCATTTAAACTCCGCGTTTTAAGTAACTTTTCGTAATGATTTTTTCAAGCTAACTTCTTTTCCTCCTTTGTACTAACCAACACACCCTCGTTATTACATATACACTTCTTAGCCACAACATCTTGATTTCACATCCTCATTTGGTGTTACCATCTTTATTATGCTTTATTATGCTGGTCTTCCTTTCTTAACACATCTGCAAATCTGCTGCTTTCTGCTTCATACACTGCTGTATGTCAGCACTATAGTCAGCTTTTAAATAATAAATTTATCACCACCTCACTTCCATTTTTTTCAAAGTTTCCTCTTATGTCGTTGATAATTTGAAAATTGTGGTTTATCGTTTTATCGGTTGTGCCAATCAGTGTTATACTTGTGCTTCATATTTTAAGGTGTGGAAAGCAGCTGGCTGGCGAATAATAGCATTTGGGTTAACAAGTTATTTCACCGTATATATTTATGAACGTGCCATGTGGACTAATGCTGCTAAAGAAAGGACCTTTAAAAAACAGGTATTACGTCTTGTCTCCCTGCTTCATAATTACAATTTTTCATTTTTCTTTTTTTTTTTTTTGCTTACTAAAAATTCAAATTTTAAAAATATTTTAAGATAAGATTTTGCACCAGTTTTGATTTTAAGCCTTGCAACAATGACAACGCATTACTTATTATTTTTATGATTTCTATTTTATTATTATTATTTTTTTTTTTTTAGTTGGACTACTGGTGTCCGTTTTTATATCTGTAAATCCTGCTCTCAGTAACAGCTCATTAGTTTTTTCATTGGCCACTAGACTCGACAAACATGCTAAATAACCATATTTTGCTTTAAATACGTCATTTTAAATACGTCATTTTAATACATCATTTTGAATACGTCATTTTTGACCTCTTGAAATCTCGAAGTTTGATTATTAATTTTTTCTTAATTTTGAAAGGAAATTTTTTTTTCCAAAAATAATTTTTCAAAGAATATTGTTGGCTGTTTTAAAATTCTGTTTTGTTTTGCATTTTGCCAAGGGCCTTATTTCATCCCATACATCAACCTGAATACAATTCTTCTTCTTCGGACACCAAAAGAATGAAATTTTTGGATATTTTTCAAAAGTTCTCAATCCTGTTGAAATTTTATTTAAAATTGAAATTTATTTAAATTATTAATTATTACTAATTTATTTGACTTCTTCTTCTTCTTGTCAAGTTTACATTATCCATGCTATCATGGGTTAGAAGTGATTAATTTTATATTTTTGCCATTTTGAAAAATTAATCAGACCCAGATTTTTAAAATTTAAAATTTGGTCCAAAAAATTTCTATTGTGGATTTATGTGCTGGTACTGCTTAAGTTTTATATTTTATGTTATTTCTAATTATTTTTAGCATGCTAGCAATTTATAAGAATAATGCCCAATTCCTCAGAATTAAGCAGTTCACGTAGTGAAGGTCATACGGATTCTATGCTTTCGTTAATTTTCCCTAATTTTTCTAATATTCGGTATTTTTTAAAAAATTCTCAATAGTCCAATTTTGGGGCTAAGAAGGTAAAAATAGCTTTTTCGATTTTCTAAATCTGCTCATTAATTTTTTTTTTTTTTGCACAAGTTAGGACAAGAGAAAAATGACTCGTTCCAGATGAATGTTCCAGATTGTTCCAGATTTTCTCGAAAGTTCTTATTCTTGCTATAGTCTGGGAAAAAGATGCAAAAAATAGTTGTTTTCTTCTAAATGCTCATTAGTAATGTTTTGCACGAAGTTAAGGGTTAGCGAGGCAAACAATGCGACAAAGTCAAATTATTCAAGAAAGTTCTTTTAAGTAAACAAGACAAGAATAGACTGAAAGTTTGTATTTTTCGATTTTGCTCTGAATCTGTTCAATAGCCGTCATTTTTTACATGATGTAGCGTATGTAAATTTTAAAATTGATAATGCGTTTTCGTTGTTATATAGCATGGGTACACTAAAAACCGGAATGTTGCATCATTTTTGAAAGTTAACTATGTTATGTTTATATAGAAATACAAAAAAAAAAAAAAAAAAAAAACTAAATCTAACTGCAAATATGATATATTTCATTTAGTTCGCTGAATACGCATCAGAGAAACTTCAGTTAATTGTTAGTTTTACCAGCAAAGGATGCAGCCATCAAATTGAGCAGTAACTTTTATAACTTTTTTTATGACTTTCTATAGATGTGTTTTGCTGTTAAGGTTTTATGAGCTGGTTACAGCATTGGTTTACGTGGATAGCTGTGCACAATTTTAACTGAAAAAAAAAAAGCTTTTCTACTAATTATTCTGAAGAGTTCTAGAGAATTCAAACCGATGTAATAATAATGTAAATGGTGTGTGTGTGTAAAAATGCATATTTTAAAAAAAATATTGGGTCATCGATGCAAAAATGTAAAACATTATTTTGAGTGTTATTTACGGCTTAAAATAATTTGAGATTTTGTATTTTTGAGTGTTTTGAACGTATAGATTTATGTATAAATGTCTGGTGTTGCACAGTCAATATTATAATTGCTATTAAACATCTGGATACATAATGGTCATACAAGGACTTAGCTTAGTAAGTTATTTTTAATGAAGTACATGAAGGGTGTTTAAAATCTTACATATAAATGAAGTACATGAAGGGTGTTTTAAAATGTTAAACATGAATGAAGTAAGTGAAGTAATACTGGCAGAGAAAATTGAATCTTTGCCCTTATTCATCAATTGTGTCTTGAACGATTTCAATGTATATACATCGTTTTGTACCCATTTTTATCAACTGTGTATATAATTCTTCCGTGAATACATTTTAGCTTCGTTTTCTCACACAACTTATTAAAATTATTGGATCTAGTTGAGTTTTTTGGCGCTCCCTTTGTAGAAGACTGAACCTCGTTATATGCTTTGTTAAAAAGGTTACGACAGCGTCCACGATAACGTGCTTCTGCTGAAATAAAGTCAGAACAACTTAATACGCATCTTTTCACGTCAGATGCAAGCTGATCATCTAGAACTGCACATATCATATTCTGTTGTTCCAACTTTGTGTGTTCTGTCTCTATCTGGGTGTCGTTCATCTTGTAAACAAACTTCGCTACAAAACAATCAGTGGGTTTTCCGTTGAAATTTTGTGTCTATCGATGATTTTGTCGAAAAACAAGAAATATTTTTGCTCGAACCAGCTCTTTCTAATATACCAGAAGCTCTTTGCTTTGATCTCAACTTTTTATTTACACGTGCTCGCCAATTGTGGTGAATCTTGACGACAATCGGCCAGGTTCTGTTCTTCTGTTTGTTGAAGCTTTAGGCGTTCAGTTAATGTAGTAAGCTCGAAAGCTTTGCTGTATTTAATAAATCTTGATATTCCTCGTTGTGTAACTACCGTCAATCTGTCACTTTCTGAATTGGTTTTGGGTTTAAAACATACGACACAATGATCATTTTTGAATACGGAGCGAAGATAAATAACGGTTTTAATTTCTCATTTCATAACAGCTTTATAGGCTAACATGAGCCCCCTGTTTGTTTTTAAAAAATAAACTAGCATTGCCTCAGCGTTTTTTTTTTTTTTTTTTTTTTTTTTTTGAGCATAAAATACAAAAATAAAGTTGACAACACTTGATTATCGGTTTCCAATAAGGTTTGCAGTATCGCAAAAGGCACCTGGTGTTTATATGGCGTAAATAAATAGGGCGTTTATAGCATTAAGTAAACAAATCTAAAAGCGCTGTTATTGAAATAAACGTAGATGAGAAAAACGTTTTTTTTTTTTTTTTCAGATTTACATAACTTGTGTTTCCATCTGTTTGACTTCCCATACATCATTTAACTAAAAGACATCAGAGAACATATTAAATATCATTACATTTATTAAAAACGTTGCTAAATTTCAGGGTTTTTTAACGATCATGAAACATGTTTATGAGACCCATTCATCGCATGCTCTGCAGGAAAAATATTCTTTAAAAAGCTCCATTCTTCAAATACTACATAATTTTAAATTTTTTCCTTCGTTACAGCCATTTGGTATCAATAACGTTATTTACTATCATTTTATCAGATAAATTTTACAATACCAGACAACTTTAAGTACTTTAATCATTCAATAACACTCAAAAATAATCATTTACATTTTTTCCTCGATCACCCAAGACTTTAAGACCACCATTATGAATTCAGATATTTTAATATCACTTATCAGGTTGATTGTGCAGGCCAAATTTTAGTTAGTCTTAAAGTTATACCCCAAAACCTCTTATTTTAAGAAAAAAGTGCGCGTAAACTTTCCTTGTTTATTTCGTAAACCCGCAAAAGTGTTTCTGGGATCTTTCAAAATTGCTCGAGCGCTAGCTGTCAGGTGGACAAATTTCAAGTTATCTATTAAGGTTTTTAAGATAAGAACTTTGAAGTGAAAAAGATTCTCGAAAAATGTACTAATGAGAAAAACGGAATAAAAAGAGCGATAATTTAAAAAAACCTAAAGCCTCCATACACATAACCACATACACCTCATCATTCAAATCTTCCAATCACGCTAAAACGTTGTAATACGGATGTGCAAGGACCAAGTTCAGCTTTAATATATTTAATACAAGGCTAAACCTTAAATCGACCAGTCTATAAGGTTGTAAAAGTTCGTTGCGGCAAAAAAATTTTTAGAGTCACTCGCTTAAGTTATCCGAATCACAATCCGAATATAACTATCACGATATTTTTCTGGAACTTACTGTTTTACATGAATCTAGAGGTTGTTTTGAGAACTGATAAGTTCTTTTAAATATTTTAAATTTTTTTTACCTGTTAGAGAACTTTCAAGCACATTCGTGCAACTTGCTTCACAAGTAGATTCTGCAAAGGAAAAAATTAAAAATCGGATTGAAGAACTAAACGATGAAATTAAGCAGTTAGAAGAAATTGAATCGAAGGCAAAATTATTCAGGTCGGTATTAAAACTGTTTCATTAAAATTCAGGTTCAATACATCGAGTTGCTATGCATTGTTCATAATTTCTTATATCTGTTTTTAAACTTGACTCAGGAATATCTTAAATCTTTTTATAAATTTTCTAAAGGAATTGTTTTCACCTGTAAAAATCAATATGGCTCATTTTATACTAGGATATTTTTAAATGGTTTTCCTTGTTAGAAAGCAAAGCTTTTACTCTCTCAGCTCCCACTGCGAACTGGTGCCCTGTATTTAATCCAGAATTAATCACTTATGTTCTTATTATTTGAGTTTTTAAATCTTTTTTAAACATCAGTAAATATGTTCTATAGAAAGATTATAACTAAAACCATGATTAATTTGGAAGCTCAAAAACGAAATGTCTAGACTTTATTTAAAAGGGCTGATAAAATATTTATATTACAATAATAATTTTTTTATAATTTTTTATCATCGTTATCATTATGGTATAATTTTTAGATTAGGGAGTGAAATTGATAAAAAAACAACTAACTATGAGCCATTGCGTGTAGCAAAAAATATGACAAAAAAAAAAACGCCCCGAAAGAGAAATATAAGACTAAAACGCGAAAACATGTAAATAAAATATTCAAAAAAAAAAGTTGCAAGTAAAAAATAAAGAAAAGAAAATGTGTCCAGGCTAAATGATATGTTCTTTGGTTGAAGCATAATATATAAAAAGTTTGCTGTAGGAATTTATTATTCAATATTATTTACGGATGATCGGCTTTTAAGTAATATTTGAGGTTAATTTTCTTTTTTGATTTCATACTGCTATGAAATAGGTACTCGGCGGCTAATGTGGGTTAGCTCTGATCGACTAATTATGTAGAACGAGGTCATTTTGCTTTCTAGAGTTATTGCAAATTAAAACTCGCTTCATTGATTTTTTTGTTTTTTTTGACCAACCTTTTTTCTGATGTTTTACATACTATGTCTATAAAATGTTTTTCTATGTATAAATTTATCAGATAATTTGATCTACCCACGTTTACATCTCTTTGAAACAAAAACAGATGATACCCTGGAAACTGATGGTTTGACACTGGAATAGTTTTGTTGCTTTGAGTACACATTGAAACTTGAGTTTTGTGACGTACGTCTCCTTTGTTTTCTTTCAAGTATGATGACGTGGATGACGAGTCTAATATCCCGTTACTCTATAGATTATGTTTGTACGTACGTCTGGTTTGATAACATGTTTTCAATTTTCTAACACAAATTTACCACTGTTGTCGTTGGTTTGGTGACGTGAAAATTTTAGTTATTGGTCTGATAATTCTTGTACACGAGTTCTCCAAGATTTCTAGATAATCATATTGGTGTAAAATGTTTAGTTAGCAATCGTTTCACCAACTTTCAAGAGATGTTGCTTGATTATTTGTGTAAAGCTTGCTCACAGTTCTAAAAATTTTTAAATATTTTTGGCTCTTAAGATGCATTTCTATATTCTCATCAATTTTCCACCGGTGTTTCCAGAAATTTTCCACCGGTGTTTCCAGAAATTTTTCACTGGTGTTTCCAGAAATTTTTGAATAAAATATTTAAGAAGTTTTTTTACAAATCATTTGTCTCAGACAAAAGTTAGTAACAATTATTTGGTTCTTTACTAGAGAAGTGTATGCTTCCACATTTAATATTCTTTCTTTTTTTTTCAGGAACAAAGCTTCATGGCTCACTGGTGATCTAGAATCCTTCATGAAAGAATTTAGTTTATGTGGAAACAAATTATGACCTTTTAACTGTCAGTAATATCTGACTATGTAAATTTTGAAATGAATTGTTTGAGATGTTTGAGCGAACTTGGTAGCAGTTTTTAATAAATTATACAGTTATTAGATGTTATTAGATGTTAGGATGAACATCAGTTATTTGGAACAGCAGTATCAAATGGGTTTATCTTTTTTTACTTTGGTTATGCGAAATTTGCATTTTTAACCTCAGCTTATGTGGAAACAAAAAAGAAACTGTCAGTGGTCACATGACTGAAAGCTTAAATTCAAGCTTTAATACCAGTTTAGACTGGCCCATTATCGGTTTTAAATAAGTGTCGTACCACCCTTGTGATTATATTCAGGCGTGAACATTTTGAAATAAGATAATAACCTATAATAGTAAAGTATAAACAGAGTTATATTTACTGTCCGCTGGTACGGCAATCACAAAAACTATAAACTAATTAATTATTTGGGGAAAAATTTCTTAAAATTTAAATATCTGTTTTAGCATATTTGTATATTTAATATATATATATTTTTATTTATATATATATATATATTTCATAGGAAAGAAAAATCGCTTAATGCTTAGGTTTAAAAGTCTTTAAAATTTTAAACTCTCTAAGATCTATTAAAAATTGGAATGTTCTTTCTTTCTCAATTTCAAAAAAGGCATTTGACTAGATTTTTATTAGTTAAGTTGAATTACAATTTTTTTTATTTCTAAGTTATTATTTTTTGAAATTGAGGCTATTTTCGTCAACAAAGAAAACATATGTTAAAGGCTAATATACTGCGCCTTTGCGTAAACAGTAAAATATTACACCGCCTATTTTTTAATATAACGCCCATTTTATGAAATGGTCTGTTCGCTTATTTGATTAGATCCATTATTAATCAGATAGGAAAATATGAACTTAATCCGATTTTATGTCTGACGTAGATAGTTCCTCGAAATCCCTTTTTATGAAAGACTTCTCTTTTTTTAACAAAATTTTATATAGCGCTTCTATTAAATAGATGTGTTTGAGATATAACGGATATGTTTTGAACGCCGTGTGGGATATCTTATACAAAGTTTATATTTGTGCCTATCTCTAATTAGGGTAACTTTAGCGGCTATAATTTTTTGCTTAAAGGTATGTCGTTAGCACCAAGCTTAAAATATATATATATTTTTTTATTTTTTTTTTTTAAACCCCTGCTGGCTGACTCTTTAGCAAAACTTACTGACTCATGTTTTAATTCCATAAATAAAAAGTTGGCCACATATCAAAAAAAAAAAAAAAAAAAAATCACGTGATAAAACTCTAACACAAAAATTAAAGTGCGCCAAAAATCACATTAAATTTTTATATTTGGGAATGTGTCTTCTTTGAAAGGTTTGAGTTTCAAAAGATACAAGCTCATTATATCATGTATATACATATCAACGTTTCTTAGTATTGTATTAATTAATATAGATGTATTTACAGACTTAATAATCTCAGAATTAAAACTAGAATGTACCTCAATGTAATTATTTACTATAAAATCATAATTTGTCTATAATCAGTTGTATTTATTGGACTTATAGTCCTTTTGACTTTTCTATGTTCATGATATTTCCGAGAAATCCATTTGTTAATTTTTTTAGTTGGTGGAAAAGTCACCGAGCCAAAATTTGATTCACACACTGCCGTGCCATGTTTTAATGAGAAAATTTCAGAATTTTTAAGAAAGTAAACTTGATTATGTAGTTTACTACCAAGATTAAAAATATTCAAATGTACGGCAAAAGGCTCCAATTAATATCGATGTTTTTTCGATTCATCAGGGGAATGGATTATCATAGAATGAATAAAAGTAGTCGTTTAAATCATAATGCTTGGATAAAAAAATAACAGCGTAGTAATTAAAAGGTAACCGCTGTAGATACACACAATTTATTGGGTAGGGAATATTTGTGGTTTAATTTTAAAACGTAATATCACGTCAGACAGATAATACCACATCTGACTAATAGAGCTGCGTCATTAAGTCTACATAGATAACTGATTGATTGCTATATTGTACAAATGTGTTTGCTTGATAAAGAAAAAAATAAACATTTACATATTTCCCCAAAATATATTTTAAATATCAAAATATATTTACCGAGATGTTAGGGTCCTTATTCTAGCAAGAAGTCATTGATTAAAATCACCGCTGCATTACAAACAATCTGTTCGAGTTAAATTCTTGTTGGGCAAAGTTTTCGGAACCCAAGTTTTCTTTTATGGTTTAATCACCAAAATAAAATTCGACGTTAGCTGTATAAATTTGGGAAAGAAATAAATAGATGTTGTTAATCTAAGATCCAAACTTAAGAAAATGATGAGGGCGGGGTTACGAGAGTAAAAAAACAGCAAATATTTCTAATCAGACAACAACTTACGCAATTACTTATAAGTTTGCTTATTTTTAAATAAGTTTCCTGAAAAAAGCTTTGCAACTCTAATTTTAGTTTAAAAACCATTCTCACTTGTAAGAAAAATATTTCATTTGGACTTTTACCAAATTCATTTGATGCTGAAAACATAATTTTACCCTGCGGCAAATAAATATCATTTTATTCCGCTATGTGTGTTTATCGTTTCCCAGTTAAATGCTGTCTGTAATATTAAACTAATGAAGCGCGTTTTTTATAGTCTATCAGTATTGGACTTAGTCCTTCCTTACTTACATCATTTTTTTAAACATGAGTGTTGTTTTGAATGTTTTAGCTGTCATGTGTTTATATATATATAACGAGCGTAGACTGGGAGATTAGCCACGGAATTTATCAATAGAGCTTTGATATTTCTGATCGGCCTATTCATTGGAGATTATGGGGATTAAGCTGATGTTGCTTTTATAAAATCAGAGACAGCATTTCATACAAAGATAAACATTTGATAAATAATTTAACTGCGGTGGGTTTCAACTTGGCGTCAGCGTAATTTTTATAAACCTCCCTCAATAGAAAATTCCAAACACAGTCTAACGGAACCTACTTATTACGACTACTGCCTAGACGCAGTCGATTTAATTGAACAAAACATGATTTTTTGCACTGTTTTAAGATAACGACAGCAAAATTGCATGAGACTCAGAATGTTTCATTCAACATTTTGTTTTTGTGGTCAAAGCGATTCTTTCTTTCCTTAAAAGGAAACCATAACCGCCTAATGACTCATACTCAGTATACTAATAATATTGTGGTTAAAATAAATCGGTAAACATTTTTTACGCCGCCTATAAAATGTCTACTACACACATCGGTTCTTTTACGTAAACGTGGATTGTCGTCTTAAATAGGATGTGCAGGAACTATTTTTCGTATATTAGACCATATACGCATATCAGACTATAAAAAATTCCTTTTGCATAAATCGATACTTGCTTCGGAGATGTTGAGCAAAGCGGTTTTGCTAAACTTGAAAAAGACTGTATAACGGAATTGGATGTAGTTATTATATATTATAACTATAGTCTAATATATAGTAGCTATACATTAATTAGACTTTCATGGGTAGTAGACACCGGCCAAACAAAAAAAGTCGATGTGGTCTTTTGGTTTACCAATCCACTAAATAGATTTATTTAGTGGATTGGTAAACCAAAAGACCACATCGAAATAAACTGATTTTATGGCTTGTGATTTGATTTATAATCCATTTCGTCTAAACCATATATAAATTAGTTCCTTATTTTATGTTATTAGTTCTACTTTATGTCCATATTTATCTATTTTATTTCTTCTCTTGAACAAGAGTAATAGAAGTTGAGTTTTGGTTTGAATATTACCACATGTATATTAGACTAACAAACAAAAGATTTTACAAACACCAAAAATCAAAAATTTGACTTTAGACACTTTTTTTTAGTGTCTAAAAAAAAGGTATATGAGATTTATAAGAAAAAAATGCAAATTTTTTTTTTTTACTATTTTGAAATATATTTTATATGATAATTACACTGAAAATAATATCTATACATAATTATAAAATAGAAACCAGATGCAGAAGCAAATATATTTATAAACAAAAAAGCAATGCTTATCATCATTTACAAAAGTAGCATAATTATACATTTTTCAGCTAAAAATTTCGCCTGGCCCATTCCGGAAAACACGGACAGGACATGTGACCAGCTTTAACCAATCAAAATACGGAATTCTCATTAAAAGTTAAACGTAAAATAGCCCACACAAAAAAAATAAAATTAGAAGTGTACTGCAAAATTTAAAGCAGGAAAATTTTTCGCTCGCTTTGATAAATATTATCAAACCAAACGGAAAATCGTAAAATAGGAATTAATTTTAATTCTATATTTCTAAAATCCAAATTTATTCGTCCTGAGGATACGTCTTTTAAAAATATTTTATTCGAATTAATCCCAAATTTTACTCGGTTACAAATAAAAAAAAAAGAAAAACTTCATAGTCTATAATAGAAAGACGATAAACTGGTTATAATAACTTATAAATAACAGGCATCTCTCTCCAGACATGAAAAAACCACCGCTAATATTCGATTATGATTAAGACAGACATAGCAGATAACGTTTACACGCAGCTATAATAGTCCTTTCCCAATCAGATATAATCAGCATTCCCAAGCCTATTGCACTCCATTTTTAAACAAATCACTGTAAAACCGAAAATTAAACAGTTATTGACCCTAAGATGAAGACACCCAGTCAGTTCGACACGACTTATTATTTTCACCTCTTTTCAGCGGACAAAATTTTTTGATATTTCAGTAAGTTCGACTCACCAAAAAAGTAAACGAATTGAAAAATCAAAACTCTGAATAATAACAAACAATCTTATATAAGGTCGTTTTGTATTTCTATTTGTTACTGAGAGTGAATTAAAAGTATTATCTGGCAATGTAATAAATACTACAGAAAATTAATCGTCAGTGTAAATTATGTTTAATACGCATGTGTATGATTAAAAATATCTACAAATTTTTAAAATTTTAGAGTAGCATAACGAAAAAATTTAAAAAAATTGTTATCGATATCCACAAGGATACGACTCTGCTAGTTTTCCAGATTTCGCTTATTACAAAAATAAAAACTATGAAGCGATATTTTTTTACATACAAAAATAAATCGCCTTAAAATAGATAGTCTATGAGATCTGGTGGCTAGAATTTAATATATAAACCAAAAGTTATTTACATCCTGTGTGTAACTCTAGTTTTTGTATAAATAATGACAGTTACAAATTAAAACTTTGATAAATATTCCAACCTTTCAAAGCTCCTTTTACATGCACATATTTAGAAAAATGAATTATTTGGAAGAACAAATCCCGGTCAGTATAATTCGTATCAGTATAATATGTAAAGCTTTCATAGCAAGCTATTTCTCACAGCTTTGGTTTTTTTTCCGACTAAATACTTGAAAAAGTAAATATTTTTAAGAACATATATATATATATATATATTTTTTTTTTAAGAACATATATATATATATTATATATATATATAATTAATCAGATATACAAATTATTATTATAAAAGACGAACATAACTAATTACTCAGACGTTAAAATTATTAATTCCACCTATGAATAAGTTATTTTGAAATGCTTAATTCAAAAAATATACGTCTGCATATATAATGAATCTCCAATGAAGAAATATTTAATAATTCAAACCTTCATATCAAGTAAAATATTAAGTTTTCAAAAGACTATGTTTTATAGAGCTAAATCAGTTAATTATAAAACGCCCCGAAGTTGAAGTAGGAAAAAAATTGTGTTAAAAAAATATGTGCTTGTAAAGAAATGTGGATAGCACAGAACTTAGGAACAAAATAAATTAATTTCATAAAATAATTCACTGATATACAC
>JAUZNK010047303.1:0-16377 GCA_035046665.1 Euphysa ruthae
TATACATATATTTTTATATATTTATATATATACATAGTCGAAAAATAAGTTGGTTGATGTACATAGTTAGAATTATTGTATAACAAATTCCGTTTTAGCTTTATATTCTAAAAGTATCATTTTATACCTTGACAAGTTTAGGTAAGTAAACATACACAGTCGTCATTGTCATTGCATCGAAAAACTAAAATACAAATAATTTTTAATTATCTAAAAAACTACAAGGTTCAATATATTATTACATAAATATGAATGAACCAGCCAAAATCCTACTTTTCAATAAGTGGTGATATATTGGCATCCTTGAGATCTCCAACTGAGCGTATACCTATATTGGCGTATTACAGGAAATATTTAAAGTTTTGTTCCAGCTCCTAAAATTTTTATTTGCAAAACATTCCAGCAACTTATTCAGTAATCTTCATGACTCAACCTACAGAATCCTTGTCAAACCTAAATTTCACCACTGGCAATCTTGCACAACAAATGAAAAACCATATTATGTTCATACTCATGTTTAGATATTATTCATTTTTAAATTAATTCCTATTACAATCTATATTACAAATAAAAATATTATTGGAGTTGTTAAAAACAATAAGATCATAAATTTCTGTCGCCATATGTAGACCAAAGATTTTTTGAAAAATTTAGGAAATTTTCAAAAATGATAGTTATGTATCTGTTATGGTTTCACTACATACTAGTGGTTGATAAACTATGTTATCCCCAAATATCGAAAAGTACAAAAAATCGCCAACATTACAGAAAGCGAAAAGTGCTAAAATTAATCTTTACTGAACCTGAATCTTGTATTAATAGCAAAAAAGCGAAATTAAATATTTATTATAAAACGATAACTCACAGTCAAATAATAACTTACATATAGTAGAAAAACCGCAAATAGGATTGAATATGGCAATGGATTCATGCCTTCAGGGTAAAGCAAATCACGAAGTTTTACCATTTTTCTATGTAAATATCTAGTTAATAGGGCTAATTGACCAGAAATTAATTTACAATTAACGATATATTACCAACTAAATAATACTAACCATAAAGTACCTATCTTAAAATACTAAAAATATCATTAACCACAAAGTAGCTGTCTTCAAAGACCAAAAATATTTTATAAAAAAACTTCTCTATTAAGATATACTAGTGCAAAATAAGATGTTTAAACGACGTTACTTCGACGTTGTTTGTCAACCTTTGGCTACGTTGGAGCAACGGTTTAATTTAAAATGAAAAGTTATGACGAGGTTGTCCCAACAATATTGTTTAAACGTGCTCAAAGCAACATCCTCTGACGTTGTATCAAAGTTGCTCCAACATTCTATAGATGTTTGATATTTTGTTTTAACTTCAGAACGCCCCACAGAAAATTTTAAAATTATCAAAAATTTGGGCTAGAATTTCTATTTCCAGCTCAATGACATTTATGTTTATCTGTCCGAGCCGATAAGGCTTTGATCCCTGGATCTTAGTGCTCTGAGGTCGAACCCACCTCGAGGCTAATGATTTTCCTTACCTTAAGCTCAAAAGGGTGCTATAAGTACACAAGAAACAAACCTGTTGGCCGTTCTGTTATAAATCAGCTCGAAAAGTATTTGTTGGCCCAACGTCAAAAATATACAAACAAGTATTTTTACTGACAGATCAGTAATATATATGGCAGGAGAGGGCTCCCTGAAATTTATATAACAGGGTTAGGTGATGAAATATTAAAAGCATAGTTTTGAGAAATATTTATTTGCATAAAACTTAGCTTAAAGAAATTACATAAAATATGACATAGCTACATCAGTAAGATCTGCTACTCATTTTGTTACAAAAAAAAGAACAACACAGATTTGGTTTTTTTTTTCATTGAAACAATTTAAATCAAAATATCCACAGTAATCGATGTCAAATATACATTGAAATGAGAGATGTGTTTATGTTAATGTCGGTAAATCACTGTTAAAAAAGTTCTGACATATAAAAATCTGTTTTGAAATCGTAATGAAACAGTAGAAAAGTTTAAATCTGAGCCATATATATAATAAATATTTCTTGGGAAGGTTTGCTTTTTCATGTTTGCATGACCAAAGTGTTGAAAAAGGGTCAACCTTGTCTTTGCTTCATACTGACAAATAACACAACATAATTTCTGTAAATGAAATGTAGGTGAACACAGATATTCAAAATATAACCAGTTTGTAACAGATAGGTTCGCTCTGTTAATGTTTATATACTAGGTACCGATATTAATACGCATTGTATTATGCTTTTATCACGATCACCACAATTCGGTTTATCGGGAGCATATTTAATAGACATTTTATACCGCAGCAACTGTTTTTTTTTTGTGATATTTCAAAACAGAATCTAAATATAATAAATCTAATAAATCTAACAAAAACATTTTTTAAATGGCATTCATTGATTATCAGAGTTTGGTGGTTTCGGAGGTAAAAAAATACTGTCAACTTCTGCATAAATTCTGACGAGGATTTCATGTATTGGATAATATCAAAAATCAGACTTTTCCATATTATATCAGTTTTTCTAAAATTTAAGTTTCAAAAATCCGTAATTGCATCTACTGCATACACTAAGTAGGTGTATTCTTATTATATGTATAACAACAGGGTTAGTCATTTCACAACTTTCTCGGAAACTCACCACTTGACTTTTTATGAAAAGGTTTCAAAGCATCAGCCCGATTTTTAAACATGTTTAAATTCAAACTTTAGTTTCAACTAAGATGGATATCATTCCTTTTCATAGTACACAGAAAATTTCAGTTATTACTAACAGTTTAGGTAATACCATTGACTTTTTAATGTTATTACTTTCATGCTCCTATGTAGATAAAAATATAAAAAACATATGGTTCTAAACAAATACCAATCATGCATGGAATCACATATTTTAGCATCAAGTATTTTTTATGCTCTTTCCAAAGTTTAAAGTTATTACCTCAGATAGACAAAATAATAAAATATAAACACCAGTAGATGGTCCGTCGATTTTACGATCTGGAAAAATTAGATGAAAAATGATTAAAGGTAAAAAAAAAAAAATAAAAAATACAATTGTGATTTTGCTATTTGAGGTTACGTTTGGCCGGTTACGTAATGTTGTGAGCTATCCTATACGGAAAGCGAGTACTTTTCGTGATCTGGATGACAAGTTTGTACGTGTGGGTAGCAGTGAGGAGGGTGTGGGCAACGCCCTATGGAAGCCTATCCCCGTGGCTACAATTGGTTATTTTTCAGTTTCCTCCACTGTGAGATTGGCCATTGTCATCCCTAATTATCTCAATAAATTTTTTTTGGACATTTTATGGGTGATAGTGGGCTTTCCTGCATGGGTGGGAGGTGAAATTGAGCCAGTTGGACGCATGTTTTGTGCATTGACAGGACTTTTACAAGTGTTGCTGGCTGAGATCCTTTTGAGATTTTTCATTTCTTCAACAAATTATTTCATACCATTATTTAAACTTTTATATGCTTTACTGTACTCAAATTTTTATATTAATTTTATTTTGAATTTTTTTAAACTTTTTATTTATATATTCTTGTATTTACTTGATTATTCATTGAAATTTATATTGATACTATTTAGGTATTTTTTTACTTATATGTAACTAATCGGAAGTGTTTTACTCTCAGAAATTTATTTCTGTTTGCACTCATATATACTTACCTGCAATGATAAATTTTTCTCAATCTAATTAATCAACAAGAATGTCTTTTTAAACTTATCAAGGCGTAAACCAAGTCACATTTATTATAATTTAAATACTAAAGAAAAACACCATTTGCAAACACAGAACCTTGTTTTATTAATTCAAATCTTGATTATTTCTTTGAAATGGTGATTTAAACTTAGTTTAAAATTTTGTTTGGAACCTTTTTTTGATAGTGTTCTCCTTAGTTTAATACTGTAAACAGCTGATTTTACCATCTTATTTTTATTCTGTATTTAGGAACATTGATACTAGACTTGTTTACTCTCTTACTTTTTTGAAGTGCACTGATCAGATGTGTCTGTTACAAACACATCACCTTTATTTACGAAACTCAAAAAAATTTATATATTAAAACACAAATATAAAATAAAATAAATAAAAATAAAAAAAATCATTTCATCAACATTTCGCTATTTTTGACAATGTTTTGGGTATTCCTGTTTCTATCCTCAATACTATTTTCCTTGCATTTATAAAATTTTATTTTAAATATGTTACTGTTTTTAAATTTGTATTTTAAACAAACTATTGAAAATATAGCACCCATGAAAACAATTAAAATAAAAAGCATTTCTCAACAGTGGTTTGACAAAGAAGTTGCAGAAAAAATTGTATAAGCAATTTAAAAAGACAAAAACTGATGCAGACAAGGAACTATTTAACACAGCTAAAAATGATGCTCTTGGAACTATTAATAGAAAAAAATGAGAATTTTTTACAAATAAATTTAATGAAAATATAGGTAAAACTAAAAACCTTTAAAACAATTTGAAAGATGTAGGAGTTAGAAAATCAAAAAACCCATCTTCACAGTCCAATTTTTGGTTAAAACAAGGTAATAAGTTTGCTTTTGATCATCTTCAAATTGCTAACAGTTTTAAAAATTTTTTTGGAAATCTTTCAACCAATCTTTCAAATCTCCTTCCAAAAGCATCAAACATTTATAATACCCTAAATTTTTATGGCCAAATGAACATTTCGAAGGAATTTGAATTCTTAAGGGTCACTGAGGACGTAGTTAATAACATAATTAATGATTTAGAACTAAATAAGTCACCAGTGGGTTTGATGAAATATCATCTATGTTCTTTAAGCACGGATGTGGTCAAACCAGAGAATTTGTTGAAAATGAGAACATTATATATAAATTACGAGTTGGATTTCGAAAGAGTTTTTCGACAGACACATCTTTGTCATATCTTCATGACAGAATTTCAAAAGGTTTTGAAAAAGGATGTCACACCGGAATAATCCTCATAGATCTCCAAAAGGCCTTTGACACAATAGATCTTAATATTTTGCTTGAGAAACTGAAATACATGCGTTTTTCGGAGAATGTAGTTTTCTGGTTCAAGTCTTATCTCTCAAATAGAAAATTTAGGGTGAAAGTTGATAAAGAGCCTTCTGATGAGGCATTAGTGAAATGTGGTCACTCTAGGGCCTCTTTTGTTTTTGCTGTATGTGAACGACATGTCACATGAAGTAGACTGTGAATTACATCTTTACGCGGATGACTCTTGCTTGATTTTCCAACATAAGGATGTAAAAGAAATAGAAAAAATTCTAAATAAAAATTTTTCAAACTTTGTGAGTGGTTTGTCGATAAAAAACTAAGCTTTGGAGAACTTTGGAGAAGAAAAAAGCTAGTGTACCCTCTCTTCTTCTAAAATGAAATCTTAAAAAGCAGATCCCTTGAATTTAATTTATAGAAGCATATCCATTAAACAACGTACCTCAGTAAAATAAGCATCCTAGGGCTTATTAGATCATATCCTCAGTGGAAAGACAATGGGTCACTATGTTTTAAATAAAATAAATTCCAAACTTAGATTTTTATATAGAAAACAATCTTTGTTAACACTAGCCTTAAAGCCTTAAAGCGTGCCCTATGCAATGCTCATAGCATTTCAACCTCATTTTGACTATGCATGTTCTAACTGGTATTTAGGTCTCAACGAATCAAAACCCGTTTTTGAAATAAATGCATACGGTTTTGTTTAAATATGAATAGTCGCACCCATATTGGTACTGAGCAGTATAGAGCCATAAATTGGCTGCCTGTTGATATGAGGGTTAATCAGGGTCTTGTTGTACACGCATTTAAATTCTGCAGTAGACCAAATTTAAACTATATGTCTGAAATCCTTAAAATTTCTGAAAATAGAAAAATCCCACTACGAAACAGCCATCTAAAGCTAGATACACCTTCAGAAGATCTACTATGGGAAAAAATTGTCTTTCATCAAAAGGTCCCTTTATATAGGACTTTCCAATGAAATAAAATCAATCATAAACTATATCATATTTAAAAATAAGATCAAGGAGACATTTCTTGCCTCTTTGGATATAGTTCGTAGACCTAATAAATATAGATAATAATTCTAAAATTTTTTTTTTAACTTTGCTTCGGCTTAATCTGTTTTTGTGTGTAATGTATAACGGAACCACAATGGAAATATTGTTATGAGAGACAATTTTTGTGGCTATTCTTGCCACCATTTTTTTTTTATCTTAATTTTTTTTTATTTTTTCTTCTACTGTCTTGTAATTTTTATAACTAATGTATAATTATTTGTGGCAGAATAAATACTTACTTACTTACCCCAGGATGAAGAAAAGCAACGAAAGGAGAAATGAAAAAGTTGGAGGAAATATTGGAAAAGGTATTCTTAAGTTCTTAGACAATCCTTTGATGGCTAATAGAAACTTTGTATTTTTCCAAGCAGAATAAAATATTACTTGAAAATCAAAACACACCACACCAATACTTACCTATTTAAAAAAATATATAGAAAAGTCAGTTCCGAAAAATCTAATCATACATCTTAAATCTATTTATATTCAAACAAGAATTCATAAGACAAAAACGTATCTAAATATTTGCCTAGATGAAGATATTTTGTACTCTGATATCTGAGCGTGGCAGTCCATGCAGAATAAAATTTTCTTTTGAAATGGTAAAAACATTTACTACCTATCTAAAAGCATTGACTACCTTCATACAAAATTTCAAAAGACATTAGTGCAAATATAGATATATTTATTACCTTGATTAGTCTCCTGAGTGGCCCGATAATACCATAAGACAAAATGAAACGCCTTATATGACTAAAGCACTTAAGAAATCATTAATAAAAATATCAGAACTAAAAACCGAGTACTTTCATAGCAAACAGTCGATTGAACTAGATACCAAAAAGCAAAAAAGAAAAAAAAAATACGGGAATGCACACTTTCTCATTAAGAGCAGTTTTAAGACTATTAACTTATTCTTGATAGATGAAGAACAATTATTCTTGAATAAATTTAGGGCTAATACACACTTTCTCATTAATTCAATCAGCGTGTTAGTGAAATTGCAAAAATACAAAAAGCTTAAAATCAACATTTAGAAACTGAGTGGTCGTGTTACGCTAAATTAAATTTTTCCTAGTAAACAAGTAGTTATAGTAATTGCAACATATAAAAATGAAAAGCTAATAAGATTCATTAACGGAAAACAAAATAGTTAAATAAGTATCATTGAGTCCTGGGCACTAAATTGTTTGTAAAAAAATATTTAGCACCTTTTTTATGCATTTATATAGGTATCGCCTCATATCTATGTTTCATCGACAACAAGCCTATATCGGAAGCTAACAGACACACCAGTAAAAATTCAAAAATCGCCCAAAAATCAGTAAAACTTTAAAATTAATTTCTTTAGTATAAATGTTTTCAATTGACAGCAAATAGACAGCCCTGATATGGTTATTTTGTAATATCAGTAAAATACAGTTGCAAAAAGACCTTTCTTTGATGAAAATAGTTTCTAATGGACGCGTTATCTAACCTTCGACAAAAGATGCTCCAATGTCAAGACATTGATGAAATGAAGTCGTCAAATCATACGGAAATTTATTGTCGCAGGCCCCTAAATAAGAAATAATCCAATGATTATATATAGAAAAATACAACCTAAAGATGCTTTTTTCATTCAAAAACTGGTAAAAAGTTAATTGTGTGAAGAGCAATTTTTATTTAACTGTTTTGTAATATTTTTCATTGTAGAAAACGGTTCATAAAATGATATATTTATTTATTAACACGAAGGCGGCTAAAGGGAAGAAGGAGCTTCCGAAGTCCGCCAATAAAGACAAAACTCATCTGTCGACAGGCCTAATGTTTACGAACTGAAATGTAAAAGTTTAAAATTGAATAAAGTTATCGTAATATCATTCGTCACTACTTATTTTTGATGTGAAAATATTTAAAATATTCTCTTTGAAAAAAGTACACATTTCAACTAACACATCTGAATTTCGTTCGCTTTCGTAATTGCTATAGCAAAATGCACAGCAAAAATTTCGAGAAGTGCATATCTCATAACTGAATATAATGAAAAAAAAGGAATATTATGGTTGAATTTTCAGTTCAGCTAACTTTTTTATTAGAACTACCGTACAAATTTATTCTCCATATCCTCATTAAACAATTCAACGAAACAGTAATCAGTAGCTAAATATTCATCTATTTCATCGAGTTGCTTGTTGGGCGATCGCCCTCTGTCTGATTAAAGGCTTGTCACTGTGTCCCTTTTTTCATGGGTACCACAGATGAGGGAACAGCTATTTCGTCCTCAACATATGATAAAAAACAATGTTTTCATCTAAATCGATATTTACTGAATTATCACCTACAAAACTTTCTTCTTAACACTTGAACATGGCCCAACATTCCAATTATTCATCAGATTCAAACTCTCTGTCGCTGTCTATATATGCCATATAATCATCCTCTAGCTAGTTCAAACTGTTATGAACAGCTTTATCTTTTTCAACACGACTTTTAACTATGTAGATTTTCAAAGACGTACCAGAAGAGCTTCCTTCTATTTTAAAAACAGTTGTTTTAAATCTGGCGCGCATTACATACAAGCAGGCAAGTCAAAATGACGTTTTTAATCATGTCTAATAAGTCCGTACATAAACTAGTAAAAAAACAGACGTCAATTTAACGTTAATTCATCATTGAAAATCGATGTCAAAATGTCAGCGTTAGTTTAACGTTAGATTTCGTCGGTTGACGTCGTCCGACCGAATCAAACCTAATGCCAACGTTAGACAGACATCGGGTGCATTCGACGTTTTCGAGTTCAGTATGTTGTTAAAAAAGTCTTTTGAATTTTAACCTTGGTAAATAGATTATTTTGAACAAAATGATAAAATATTTTCCACATATTTTGATAATTTTTATAAAGCTGTTTAAACGTAAGATTTCCTTTGTGGATATTTGGAAAACCAAGTAAAAGGACCGGATAAATCAGTAGCTTTTATTTTATAGCACAGTTTAACAACACAGCTTTTTTTAATTTCTTGATGCTTTCTTGGAGTTGTTTCTTGGTAATGCGATTGATGAGATTTCGAGATTTTTGTGCAAATACATTTGTGTAGGATTCGAGCAACTTTATTAATGTAAGAAATTCCAAACACTTAAATCAATTTATTTAATTGATTAATATACAAAGTTGAATGGCAAACTTGTTTGCAAGCCAAAATTAAAAATGGTATATGGTAATAGATGATAGAAGAAAACTGCAACAGAATTCAAAAAACAACAAACTTTCTTATTCTACCAATAAATGATACAATAAATCCTTAGCTCAATAGAAATAGATTTTCTTTCGACAAAATTTAAATTGCACCTTGATTTGATTTTAATTTTATTGGAAGAATAGATTATAAAAAAAAACAATTGTTTTTATGGTATATTGCATACATAAAACGAAATGAAGGATATTGTTTTTAAATATAACGGCTTAATGCAACGTTTTAATTTAACTTATTGTACATAAAACAACCCGTTGGTTTATGAAACGATATGAGATATTAAAAGAAAGTTATTTAAAAACATTCCAATGGAATGTTTATGATTCTTTTGTTTAAAAGTTAAATAAAATTCTCTGTCGACAGTATTGAAATTTATTTTGATTTTCTTTTGATTTGGTAAATAACACCCTAAAATTGTCTCGATTGAATTATTCTCTACTGTTCAATATATTTAATTATTCTCTCCTGTTGTATAGTAATGTTATTGATAAAGACATAGGGAGATAGTATGACAAAAAATGGGGACGAAAATAGGTAAAAATTTCGGCTCCAATTTTTATCCTCAATTTTCTGCAAAAAAATAAAATCTTCCTTAATATATAGAATTTTTTGTGTTACCACCAAATGAGCTCAAGCTACTAAGCTCGCTACGCTTGATTTTTTGCTTTCGCAAAAATCCTTCATACTTCTTGCATCATGATACATTTTTATGTATTTTTTTTAGTTGTTAAATCATTCATTCATTAGTTTTAATTTTTGTGTTGAAATTCTTGGTTTTTAGCAGATTTCCGCCACTAATTTGAAATTATTTCCAGTTTTTCTTTTATTTAAAATTGGTATATACCACAAAATTTCTTACAAACATACCATTACATTCTATTTGCATTATTAATAAAAACCCTACCTTATGAATTTTAGTTACACAAAATCAAGAAATTAAAAAAAAATCAATAACAGTTCAGGAGATGTTATTCATATACCACCAACATAAAAAATCAAAGACAAACCTTTTGTTGCTGGCTCACCTTATCGTATCCAAAGAATTTCGGAATAATTCACAATTACACACACGCTTTAGTTTAAAAAAAAACCTAAAAATCACACCAAAAATCCTATGAGACAATTTTGAATAACTTTCAAGAAGGCACATTAACCAAAAACTGTGATAAAACCCAGAGAACGATCGAATATATGTGCCCAATATTCGTAATTCAGTAAACACTACTTCATCTCTCGAAAATGATTTTGTCCAAAGAGGTTTAACACTGGTTTTAGAATAACAAAAATTTTATCAGCACAATACTTTCTACAAACAAGTCAAAGTTGCCACATTGGGTACAAAGGCAGCATAAGTCGTTGTAAAGATTTTTGTTGCCTTTATTGAAGTTAAATATTTTGATTTTCGACCAAAATTCTGAAAATCGCCCCAAAAATCCTACGAGAAAATTATGAATTTCTGGTTAAAAGCACAAATAACTATCAAGAAGGTGCGTTAACAAAAAATATATATATCAAATATAAAACGATATCAAAATACTACAAAGCTAATTGAGTGATCCAATACTTGTGCTCAAAATTCATAAGTCATTAACCAATACTTTAACTCACAAAAAAAATTTTTTTTAATGAGGTTTAACTCCGATTTTGGAATAACACATTTTTTACCAATACGATAGTTTCTACAAACAAGACGAAAATACCAGCGCTAGTAGTTGTAAAAATTTTCGTTAACTTTATTGAGTTAAACTTTTTGATTTTCTACTAAAATTTTACTCTTTGTATTTTGCCAGTTCTTGTTGTTGTCGTTTTTAAATGGCTCATGATTTTTACATGGATTCTTTCTAAAAACTAATGAATTGATTTCTACCAAGCAAGCCCTTAACCTTATTTAAAAATCAAATTTCATCGACGTTAATATATAAAATAGAGAATATAAAGGAAAAAGATATTGATTTATATTACAAACGACTTCAGTCTCTTAAACAGTTTAAAGCAACAACACAAATTAAACCTTATCAGCTAGTCACAAGCCAGGAAAGTTATAAAAGTTATCAAAGTTGTCCTGATAACAGAAAATATCGAAGAAAATTTTTTAATTTAAATAGTAGAGGAAAAAATGGACAATTTTTGACTTAATTGTGTACTTTATGGTCAAAGAACCAACTTTTGTTTGTGGCTAGTAAACACCCATATGAACATAAATAGTTAAAAACCAGATAGAGGTTACTATTGGGAGTTTTATCCATTTCCAACTCTATCTACCATTTTTCATTGGGTAAAATTTTTGCTTAATAAATAAAATATCCCATTATGTGAGAAAACTTTTTGCAGCGTTTCTTTTTATATCTGACTTAGCTTTTTTTTCTTGCTTGTTGAGCACATTTTTATAAAAAGAAACAAAAAGAGATTAAAGGATTAAAAATAAAACCATACTGAAAAACTTATATTTAGTCATGGTCTTCAATTCATATAACAAGTTGTGATGTCAATCTGTATATAGATCTAAAATTATTGTTTTAATATTTTGTTTCTGTTTGGCAAGAATGAAATAATTTACCTCTAAATTAACATTGGTTTTTTGTTCTATTTAAATAAAATCAGATACACGCAAAAATTCGAAAACAACTGAATAACTGAAATTGCAAATAAAAAGTATGCAGTGAAATTTCTTGAAACAGCCTAATGATTTATACAAAAAAAATTAAAGAAAATGGATACCCATTCATCGAAACAAGACTTGTTAGTACAAGGATACTCATGACATCGTCAATGAAGATGTGTGTGAGACTATGAGAACAATTGAAGAAAATGGAAAGAAATAGTTTGATGTTTTTACATAAGAAAAAACCGTCGGATTTCATGCACTTACAGGAAGTTAATTAAGTGTGGATGCAATCCAGAAAATTTCCGTAAAAAAAAAAACACCAGCCTTTAAAAATGTGGTGGTTATTGCAAAAGAGAACTGTAAACAAACTATATATATTAAGATTATTTTCTTCTTTTGAAAAGTCATGAAGTGTACAGTAAAACCTCATTGACTGTTAAATTTTGATATGGTTGTTGCGCTAAAGCGGTATTCTTAGGAACAATGATATTTATGTAAACTTTCCCTCGTAATATTTTTAATAATACTTATTTTGTGGAGAAATAAACAGAAAAAAATTTTTAATCATGTTGCAATGATCTCAACACTTTTTTAGTTATTTTGTTAACATACAGACCGAGTCGTAAGTTTTCAAAACTGTTTGAAATTCACACAAACTTGGTCAAATAACTTAATATGAAAATTATTTTAAGTATTAAGTTTGGAAACGGTTTTGGCATTTTTTATTATATTAGAGACTAGATTATGCATATCTGTTTTGTTCTGTAAAATGTATAAAAACTTTTATTTATGTTCATGATAAATTTATCAAAAGATGTTGTAAGAAACTATTTTTAAACAAAGTATCGAGTTCGCATCTGAAATATTCAACGAATTATTGCAAAAAAAGTGAATTTGATGTTTTTTTCTATTCCGGTCAGTAAAATAAATTTACCATCGGCCGATTTATTTTGAGCTCCATGGCTTCAATTATTTTTATTATGCCAATGGACGTTTGTGACAAGTTTCATGTTTTTACCACGAAGTGCACATTATTTATCATTTTTCACTCCGCTAATTATTTGAAACACGACAATTAACTTATTTTAAGAAAAATTCTCACAAAAGCTTAAATTAATTCTCTCGACACTAATCTTTTAAACCACTCGTGGTTTTTTTCAAATTTCAAAAATTTATTTGCTATAAAAATAATTTAAAAAAAATGCAGTAATCACTAATGAAAACTCTTATGATAATTTTACGTAAGATAGTAAAAATTTAATTTTTACTCTTAAGGTGGCTTTCCACTTATAGAGAATCTTTCGCAGGCAAGAGCAGAGCAGAAAAAATTCTGAGAAAAACTTCGTTTGTTTACATCATATGACTAGAAAAATTTTCATTTCTATTTGTTAAATTTTTATTTTACTTCAACTTTTTCCGCCTTTCTTGATCAGAAAAAGCTCTTCCAATTAGATTTCAATATTTTATGTTCTTTTACAAGTATAGAGGGCATTCTTCTTTCTTGAAAAATATAATGTTCAAGAAGAACAAAATTTTCCTCTTCTATTGAAAGCTAGTCAACAATTAATGCAACCAAAATACTTCCCACCACCACAAGACGAACATACACAATTAGATAGTGAAATTGATATGCAAGTAGAACCAAATAAAGTACCAGAAACATTAAAAAATGACTTCCTCGGTAACTTCATTGAAGAAGTAAAACAATATATGTCTGTGGGATATATCCAATAGAAGATTTCCTGAAAAGAAAGTCAGCTTAAAATAAAGTGGAAATTAAACCCAAAAATCTTCTGTTCTGTTCGCAAAAAAAAAACAAAATAACTGCTAAACATAAAACGGACATTTCTATCCTAAATAACTCATATTGTAGAATTTTTACTACAACAAACAATTTTTACTACCATACCATTTACCCATATGCAAAAAAAACTATCCACACTTTATAATCCATCCATCATTTTATCAAATCATAACGACTAAACCTCGTAAAGAATTAGATTTTATCAAACATAAGCCAATTTGAATGAAATTAAATGGTAACCATGTTTTATTGAATATTGCGGAAGTTATAAATGTTTTATAAAAACTGTATAAAAAAAGAATAACCGTCTCCTCGACGTTACGATGAGTATATTTGATGGAATCGAGGTGTGTGAACTCGTTGGCTTTTATTTACTATTTCAAATATTAATTTGGTGCTACCAGGGAAGTTTTGGAATTATCGTGACAAAGATTTGGCCATCTTCTGATTTAAACAGCTTATACCAAATGATGAAAGTAGATAATAAATACCCTGTTGAATGTGAATATCTTACAAATATACCTAAAAAAATAAAATGGGTCGAGATATATTGTAGTACCCATTGTCAACAACTTCGTCTTAGTAGAACGCCACCATTTTCAAGATCTACATAGTTTGACCTATAATTGACAACTTTTCAGTATTTTGAAGACATTTAGCTATTGTGAAGCACAGATAATCTAACCATATCTTTATAAATTGCAAGAAAAAATAAAATTATATTCGATATCCAAGGTTGTGATAATTCAGCAGAGATGAGATTGGTAAAGTCCATTTAGAGCAACGATGTCAAAGTTAAAAAGTAATTTAAGCAGAAATTTTGACTTTTTGCAACAGGTATCAAATAATACTAGTGTAGCTATAACGATCATTGCTCTTTTCTGTTTATAAAAACCATTTTCCCGCGATAAAAATTTTCTGCAATTATAAGTTGAAAATGATAGAGGTTGTTTTAAAGCATTCAGAATTTAAAATATCTATTGGTCCTTAACAATACAGCGATAAATATAAATTTGCTTAGTTGTATTACAAATAAACTTTATCATCCGCAGGAATTTATATTATTTTTTAGAGTTAAGTAAAATTGTGTAATGTTTTTGACATAGATATGTCATTTGGCACATTTTTTTATTTTTTAGATGACATCCAGATTCGGTGAAAAATCGGTAAGAGTTGCACTACTGCATTAATTTTAATTTAAAACTGTAGAGATTTTTAAGTGACAATGAGGGGGAATATGCAGCCAGACACAAAAGTCAGTTAAGTATCTTAAGCAAACTTTAATTATAAACTGTCGCTTTATTGAGTAATTTTTTGTAATAAATAAAAATAGCTAAAACCTACCAAACATTTAAGTAAAATCAGGTAAAATTTTTCCCCACCTTAAAGCTGGGGAATTTTCTTTACGGTTTTTATGTCTCTCATTACATGTAGGAAATCATGAGGTAAAATTGGTCGGAACGCAATAGGGGCTCTGCAATTAGGATGGGTAAAAGGTCTTTAAATCTCTTTTAGGAACAGCCAGGTTGACGTTCTAGTCAAAACAGGTATTGTCCACCCAGTAATGACCCATTTTTTTTGAAAATAGACATCTAAAAATTAAAAAAATATTTTTTCCAAATAAAATCAGGGGTCACAAGACAAAAAAAAAGGAAAAATTTTGATAAATTTTGAGCATTTTAAGTTGATACTTGATAATATTATCCTAAAATAATTTATTAACTAATGATACAACAAATTTTTAAGAAATAACTTCAATCAACTAAAAAAGATATGAATTTCATTTATTTTAAAATTATCTTGTAGTTTCTGATGAAACAAGACTGCGGGTAAAAAACCTCATCCACTGGATGAAAATATAATTTATGCCGTTAATTTTTATTATTATTCCTACAAATAATGGGACTAAGGAGGGTTTATTCGTCTGATTAAAAAAGGTTTTGCCAGACGTCACTATAGGTATGTCTTGAAATCCTAAAGGTGTTTTTCAGTATTTTTTATTATCATGAATATTTTAAAGAATAAATTGTGATGAATTGTGATGAATTTGGAAATCATTATTTATCTTAATTGCTCCTAACAGTTTAAAACTTATTATAGTTGATTCTAATTTATTGTAGCTTCTTCATAAAAAAGAAGTAGAAATCTGAATTCGTTGTAAATTATGGGGGATTAGCATACTAATCGGAGATCAAAGAAGTGAGCAACATAAATTCGATGTGAACAATCAAAAAGAGAAAAACTGCAAAGAAAAAAATCATCATGCAGAATCATGTGACTTGATATCTGATAATATTGGAAATTCTTCACATGATATTCACATGACTCCATTCTATAAAAAATTCACTCAAATCCTTTACGAAAAATTTACTGAAAACTAATCGTATACTGAATAAAGAAAAAGACCATCTAGTCCAGCAATTGCAATGTGTTTTATATACCTATAATTTTTGTACAAAATCCAATAACGATTAAAACAACAGATGCTGAAACCTTAATACAAAAATGAGCAAAAGATAAAGACAATACACATTACCAAGAAATTAAAGATCTTACTTGATAGGGAAGGAGTTCAATTATCATTAACATTGTAGAACAAACTTTGTTAGACAATAAAAAACACAAAAAGAAGAAAGATATT
>JAUZNK010047314.1:0-16376 GCA_035046665.1 Euphysa ruthae
ACTTACTTACTTACTTACTTACTTACTTACTTACTTACTTACTTACTTACTTACTTACTTACTTACTTACTTACTTGTTTATTTGTTCATTTATTTGTTTATTTGTTTGTTTGTATTTTTGAAGTGTGTCGTTTATTAAATATTTTAGGTACATATTCAAAATGCAACATTGGCTGGTGGTGTTGCTGTTGGAACAAGTGCCGATCTCATAATTAAGCCATGGGGCGCAATCTTAATTGGAACATCAGCTGGATTACTAAGTACAGTCGGGTATGCTTTCATCACGGTATGTATATATTCATATTCTTTATTATATAAATTTGTTTAATTATATTTATTTATTACATATATTTATTATATATATTTATTTAGCATTAAACCATTAAAAACCTTACAAACTTACAACTTTGCGCTAAAATTAATTTGGATCAATGATTGAAAATAACTTCCTTGGATGTAATTTGTCTATGGTTTCGAGACTAAATATATAATTACTGAAAAATGAAGTCGAATACTTTAATAAAAGTTCTTGCGATAATTTGTCATTGTTCTGGGATACTTATTGCTAAAACTTTGCAACATTCAAGCGATAACCCCTCTTTATGAGAAAGCTTTTTCTACCTACCTATTCCAATTATATCTTTTTGATCAATATTTTTCTGAAGTCTGCACTTTCTTTGCCTGCTATGATTAGTTTTTTATATCTTTCAAAAACGTTTAAATTTATACAGTTTCAGTTAGAGCTAAAAATGAAACTGGGGTGTATTCTATATTTATTTAAGCCACCATTTAATTTATTTAAACTATAACAGTGGAACTAACCTTTGTATAGTAATATTAAAGATCAATTATAATGTTCAAACGAAATAAAAGTGCTTATTTTGGTAGTGTGATGAGGTCTTTATTTGATGGTTTTTTTGTTTAACTAGGAATTAAATTTCATCTCATTTCATTAGCAAACTTCAAATTCAAAACAATTGTGACGTGATTAGTGTTTTAATTTTCTCCAATTGCTTGGAAATACAAAACATTTTACTGAGTTAGTAGATTTTTTTATCTCTAGACCTTTGAACCACTGAATCACCGTTTTTATAAAGAGTTGGTTTTTGGGTTATTGGATCTTTGGGTCAGCAGACTTTTGGAACATTGCTTCTTTTAATTATTGAAGGGTTAGAATAATACATCCCTAGATCTTCAAATCAGTTGATGTTTACCTCAGTGGATATTAAGATTAGTGAACCTGTAAACCATTAGATCTTTGGATTATTGTATTTTTGGGCTAATGATATTTTCGAGGTAAATAGAGGAGACTAATGTAATTTTTGGAATCAATGTTTTTTTGAGTCACTGAATCTTTGGAGAAGTCTTCTTTAGATCAGAGGATTTGTAGATATTTGTATCTTTAGACAAATGTACCTCTGGATCTTTAGATCAATGGAATTTGAAACAGTGAATCTATGAACAACTGGATTCTGAATTATTAGATCAGTGGATTATTAGCTCTTTCAACAACTGCATATTTGAATTGTGAGTTTTCTGGAACACGGGTTCTTTTGATCACTGAATTTTTAGCTCGCTGAATTTTTGTATTTGGATTTTTAAACGTCAGGACTAACATATCAGTGGGTCTTTAGATCAGTAGACCTTTAGCTCAGGAAAAATTTAATTTAGTAGAACATCAATTTTTTTTTTTTTTTCTGATCGTCACTTTTCTAAAGCTACAGATATATTCTGGTATCCGTAAATCAATCATTCTAAATATTGGAGAACCCAATTATCCACTAATTGAATAAATCCACTGATAAAACGTACCCTTCTCTATTTATAAGGATTCACTAAATTAAGACCTAGAGTTCCAAAGATCTAGAGGGCTAAACATGCAAAAATCGGTTTTCCAAAAATCTATTAATCCAAAGATTCTGTGATATAAAGGTGCAGTGATGCAGAAATAGAATGACTAAAGAATCCTGTGCTCCGAAGGTTAAAATACTCAATGCTACAAAGATATAAAAAACCCAATGATCTTAAGTTCCAGTGATCATGACGTCCAGGAATCGAACTATTTAGTGATTTGAAGATTCAATTATCAGAAAAACTGTTTACTTATTGTGGCAATCCTCTAATTATTGTAAAGTATCTATTAAGCCTGAAATTCACTGATTTAAATATCTAGTGATGCGAACATGTAGCAATACAAATATCTAGTCACCAAGAGATCAATATACCTTTCAAAGGATCGATTTATCTAAAAATGTGGTAGTCTAATACTCTAATTAACATAAACTCATTGTTTGTTTACTCAATATATAGATTAAGCTTTGTTTTTATTTTCGGGATAAAGTTTACTTTATCTTTTCTTAAAAGATAATTAATAAAATTATATTTTCTTGCGTACAACTTTTTTAAGACAAAAAAGACAAAATTATTTCACTTATTCTCTAAAAAATAAATTTACATTTAAGGTAAAAATTTTCTGATTCAATAAACGCCCCGCTCACTTTAACGCCTCAATAAATTTATGTCTTCAAGAATTTTAGAAATTTTGTAAACTCTCCAGACGTTAATTAAAGGACTTAGTTAATGATATTATTGGAATATCCTATTTGTGATTAAAGATAAAAAATATGCAATTGTATGAATAAAATTGTTAGTCCGCAATAACCATTTCGTGCTAAATAAGTGTTGGTTTTTACCCACTATAGACCAGTGAAATCTTCATTTAGCCATTCTTGTTGTCGAAGTTAAAGATCCATGATACTTGTGGAGTGAACAACTTGCATGGTCTACCTGCAGTATTAGCCGCTATTGCAGGAGCTATTGCATCATCAAATGCTAGCTTAGAAACATACGGATCAGAGTATGTGGAAGTATTTTTATATAAGTTTCAAGTAAAATATTCTTTCTAATTTTGTTGTTTATTTAAAAAGGATAATATTAACTTCGAACAAAAGGATGATGTTAACTTTGAACAAAAGGAAGTTTGGAAAATGAATTTTATACTAATTTAAATTCGTCTTAAAATTTTCGTTTTTATTTAATGCAATCTTTAATAACGGTAAGTAAAAATAAACCTTAAAAGGTAACCTGTTATTTTTTACTTTAAATGGCTGTGTCAAAATTAGTCTAAAATAATGTCAAAAAATTTTTTTTTAGATTATTTGACATTTGGATTGCAAGAGTTCCATCTTTTAACAGTACGTTGTATGCTAATGCTGTATCACTAAACATAACTGTCCCTGCTGCTGGAATGGGTCGGAGTGCTAGTGCGCAAGGAGGTATGCAAGCAGTTGCCATGTTTGTTACTCTGGGAGTAGCTATTTTTGGCGGAGCAATAGCTGGGTAAGTATTTTTTTCGAAAACAACGACTACAAAAAATGGAGTCAGACTAATATCGATTGATTTATAAAAATAAATTTATCAGTACGATTGAAAGCATAAAAGTATTCACTGTGAATTTTTATGGAGAAATCCATAAAAAAGTCCCCTATTTACAATATCGTAAATATTAAATTTTAAGGTGTTAGGTTTGTTAAACCTTAATAAATTAACTGAGACACCTTCTCACGAAAATCTCACTGCTGAAACAACCCTTTTTCATACAAATTACAACTAAAACATCTTTTTGACATTGACATTGACATTGTAACCAAAAGTATACATAAATTTTAATCTAAAGACACGTGCTTCGTTACTCAAAAATTGCTACAAAGATTACTTAAATAATATTAGCAGATTTTCCGAGAAAAATCATTTATAATGTTGGCTACAACTAAATGTGCTGTAATTTCTAGGATTTATGATGATATGGTCCAGTACTCATTATATTAAAAGACACAGAATTATCAGTTTTAAAAAAACATTACAGACCAGAACAGCGGCAGCGTCTCTTGTTATGTAAAACCACTTGTTTAAGGAAAACTATAAAACATCACTGTGGCATTGATGAATGATTTTACAGTCCAGTCTATAAATCTCTACAATTAATATATAAGGTGGCCACGTGGTCAGACAACAGAAAGTAAAAAGTAGTAAAAACGTGAATTAAAAGACACGACCAACTGTTATAACTTGTGGCCGTCGTTTGCAAAACGCTACCGTTTTATAATATTATTATGTTATAAGGATATCTAGCATTTGCAATAAAATGCAGCCATTTATTACTTATCGGATACATTTATCTCGTATAGTATATATTATAGACAAATCACCAGTTATATGACGAGTTGTCGCTTATAAGATTCAAAGTTTATTTTCAAAGTAATTATACATTTTAATCATAAACAGACTATGAGTAGACATACATCAAGGGGGACAAATTTGAACTAAATTGAAGTATTTCCATTCCGTTGTTACTAAAGTTTTATTGGCTAAAAACTAAGTTTTAACTTTTATATCATATATAAGTCGTCAGCTTAAAAATTTTAAGAAAAATTCTCTGATTTAGGAAAGATAAGTAAATTGTAACCTAAATTTAAAAAGAAAATGATGTTATTTTTTAAACGGTATTTGAACTCCAAAAAAATGTCGATTAAACAAAATCATTGAAAGAGATAAAAATTTCATAACACATTTAAAAAGATAACAACTTCGTCAAAGTTTATATTTTAATATAACTTTGAGTTTTGTTATATTATGTTATATTATGCTACGAATGAAGAAATTTGATGGAAATTTTTCTAAACCTCTTGGTTTTTCACATTGATATATGCGTAAATTTAACTTGCTTACATAATAAAAGTTTATTTTTAGATTTGTGGTAAAATACCTTGATGCACCTAAAGGTTCTCAGGTGTTCAACGATAAATCTTATTGGGTTATTGAAGAGGAAGAAGGAGAGGAGGACCCGGTTGAAACAAGCACGCTGTTAAGAAATCACGAAGAAGAGAATAAATGCTAGTGAAAAAGATAATATCTGTTATAGATTTCTGCTGTAAACACATTTGGTGGGTTTTGCTTGAAAGTACAGAGTTTTCATAGAACATTTTACTTCAAAAATTCAAATAACAGATGCTTTCAAATCAACCATGTTGTTTGACTTTACACACTCTAATAACTAAGCGTATACAGACACATATAACTTTGATTCAATTTAACATATTATGCACTTTTTCGCATAAGGTTTAAGCTATTTTATTTCTATTCTTTGAAGAATGACATGGCTGCTAAACTTAGTCACCCTTTTATAAACGGGTACTTTTTTAAAAAAAAGTCTTTGCACCTAAAAATTAATTTCTATTCAAGAAACTGATATCAAACATTGTACTAGTTTAAAATTTTCTATCCAGTTTTTTTTTTTTTAGAATAGTCTTATTTTTTCTAGCATTAAACATGGCTTTTTAAAAAGCAGAAGCCAGCTGGTTTCAGCAGACCTTGTAGTTTATCTGATAATCTAATTATTGTTGTAAACAATTCCATCAATAAAGCATGTTTATCATGGCTATAGTTAACAAAAAACCTCGCCATGCGTTAATCTCCTATCAAACTTAAAATTGTTATTTAATATATAAGCCCTATTTATCTCTTAATATCAGCTTTAAATTTGCGTAGACGTTACCTGCACCTGTTATACTATTTTTTATTGAGTTCATTTTATATATTTTTAAATGTATTTTTGGTTTTTAAATACGATAAATACGAAAAAGTTAATTTCTGATTAACAATAAAAATTATGAAAACTTTTGTGAATGACTTCCCACGAAATCGATCAGCGATAGTTAATTGAAGGTATTAGTTAATTCCATAGTCTAACCAATAGTTTTGATCATGCATCTTCTCATTTGTCCTTTTACAGTAACATTTTTTTTTCAATTAGTGTCATCAAATTCAAATCTTATGATCAAATCCAATACCTGGAATCTCATTCATTATAATGAAGAATTAAATCTTATGATCAAATCCAATACCTGGAATTCCATTCTCTATAATGAAGAATTAAATCTTATGATCAAATCCAATATCTGGAATCCCATTCATTGTAATGAAGAATTAAATCTTATGATCAAATCCAATATCTGGAATCCCATTCATTATAATGAAGAATTAAATGTTATGAACAAATCCAATATCTGGAATTCCTTTCTCTATAATGAAGAATTAAATCTTATGATCAAATCCAATATCTGGAATCTCATTCATTATAATGAAGATTTGAATTGTAAAAGAAATTTTTACGAATAAAGACAAAGCTTACTGATGAGTATGGCTGAATTGCAAAGTGTCGTTCAAAATAAATTTTCATAGCATATAAATGGTAAGCGAAACATTATTAGCGTTAGGAACCAAAAAACTCATATGAACTTGCATTCAATTATAAAAAAATATGAACTCAAACCTTGTCACTTTGTAATCCTGTAGCAATTTCTGCGAAAGCCTAAAAAGCGAGCGTAGTGAGCTTTGCAGCTGGATCTCATTTGGTAACAACGCGAAAAATTCTCTAAATCTTTTTTTGCTGACTCAGTAGATTTTTGAGCCGAAATTCGTGCCTAAACTCGTGCCTAAATTCGTGCCTATTTTTTTCATATTTTGTCTCGCCCTTCTGTTTGTTTATTAAAAATATTTGAAGATTAGAGAACAATTATCTCGAGACAATAAGATATGATATCTTTTTTACTAGTTACCAAATCAAAAGCAAATCAAAATTAATTTCAATACTGTCCACAAAGAATTTTATTTAAACTTTTAAACAAAAGAATCGTTAACATTCCATTCGAATGTAAACATCAAATTGCTTTAATATTTAATTTCGTGTCTTTAAAAAGGCGTGTGTTGCATACTGTAAGTTAAATTTAAATTATATTTAAATTGAAATATATTTTTGAATTAAAAACAATATTTTTATTTCACTATGTAGGCGATATACCATAAAATCATTTTTTTTTTTTTGTATAAATTATTCTTCCGATAGATCTAAAATTACTCATTTCAAATTTACCCTTCTAATTGACTTAATAACAAATTTAAATAGAAAACAGAAATACGCATCGATATATACATGAAAAAAGAGGCTTTTTTCAAATGAAAAATGAATTATTAAAATCTATACACCACACACCATTTTATGGCAAAGCTTAAAATCAACAACAGTTGTATCTATAACTCGAGATACACAATAAACACCAGAAATAAGAATCAATCATATGATCATTTAGAAAAGGTCACGTGACAATAATAATAAAATTAACTGTGTTTTTATTTTACCACCCTAATATATTATTCTTGTGAAGGGAATCATGGCAAAAAATAAAAACAATGGGGACCGAATGGACAAAAGCACAATATTTTCTAAAATAAGCTTAAGGACCATAACCATTATTTTTATCTCAAGAACTAAGTTTTAGAAGCCTGGGAAAGAACTTATGACATCAGCTATGGCGTAATTATAGATCGATTTCCCTACTTTTTATTTGCTAGAACAGATTATAGGGAAAATTATTCTACCTTCAGCATTATTTTTTAGTATTTTACTCATGTTCTGTTTAATTTGTTGTTTTTCATAAATAACACGCACACAATGAGAGGGGGCGGGGAAGATTTTATGTTGTAAGCTGACGGTATTTTTTGATATAATAAATTTATAAAGCTAGCGAAAATTTAGTACTGATATAAGTTATATTATTTCTTTTAACTTCTAAGATAAATCTGTATATTTAAAACATAATATTAAAATGAAAAGATAATTAAAAGTCATGGAAACAGAAAATGGAGACTCTAATGGTAAGATTTTTTTTTTTCGATAATAATTAGTTGTTTTTTGTTACTTTCTTATAGTTTAATATTACAGCTTGCACAAGCGTATGTAATTTTTTGGTTTTGAAATGGGTCAAGGGAGCACAATTTGGCCGTAGTTAAACTAGTTACTGACAAGAAAAATATTCAAAATTCCCAGGAAAGACGGGTTTACACTTCTGACGGTTTTCACTAGTGTTAATGCTGTGGTGGCCAGCAAATAAACTTAAAACCGCAAAGCGTTTTACTTCATTTTGGTCTTAGATTCACTTTTACACAATATTTTGTTCGGAAACTAGGCAGTACTAAGTAAATAGACGTCCTTGATTGGAGAATGTGTAATTAACTAATGTCAGATTTTACAAATTGCTCAAAATAACTTTTGCTGCCATGGTGTTTTCTTATGAGCTATTTCCAACTGCAATAAGTTCTATTACATGTGCCACTTCCTTATGTGTGTGAAGTATAGCTAAGCTGTTAAAATACTTGCTTTTCATGTTTCATCGTAACCTGTCTTGAATCTACGAGCTGTCGAAAAAGATCTTTCTGGGGTGCATGATGTGGAGGGGTTAACCAAAATTAAATCAATGACAGTAGCAATAATTAGTATAAGCTTTTGTTTACTTGATGAGGTGGTGCGAATATGGCGTAATATGTCTTCAAAGTTTTCAACTGTTATTGGATTCAATAGTGTACGAAATACAACTTCTTCAACACGAAGAGCGTCTACGTCTATATCAGAGTTGTACACTTCATTTACATACTGAAGCTCTTTTTCATATTTTTTTTCTTGAATTATCATTAAAAATAATGCCTCCATATTTATAAAAAAAAACAATAATTGGCTGTTCAAATCTGTCTTTAATAGATGACATAACTAAATCCAATGCTTCAAAATCATGTTGCTTGTTATACTCTTCCACTGTGGTTGGATGATGAGCATTGTCAACATCATTACACCCGTCTACTTGTATGAATTCTATGAACTCTTATAATAGATTTATAATTTGGTCTTTCTCGCTTTCTTGCTAATGACGGTTTGGTAATAAATCGATGGTTCGCTGCTTTTTTTTTTCTATTGTACTATAAAATAACGATGCATTTTCATCCGCACGCATTTCTTTGTGTGTCTCAATAGTTAGTTCTGCAAGGTGTAAGCCATTTATTAACGCTGAAATATTTTCGCTTCAGATCGTTTTGGATGGATTATCGCTAGTAAAAAAGATTCTATGACTAAGACATAAACCATTAAAGAACTGAAACTCTAGCATTTGTTTTTTTTTCTCGATTGATTCTTGCTTTTAAATCTGTATCAAGACCATCAGCTAGTAAGCAGGCATTCCAAATCTCGATTAAACTTTCATAATTTGTTATCATTTTTAAATATGCAGCTCGACGTACTGTCTATCATGTTACACAGAGTTTATCAAGACCAAACAAGGGTTTTTCAGAATCTTGATCCTGTGATTCAAATCGAATATTTTCTTTCATATCTACCAGCATACGCTCTCTCTTCGGGGAGTATTTTTGTCAGTGATATAATTTCTGTGACTGTGCCCATTACATCCTTCATGACTTTTAAGTTGGACATTGGGTTTTTGACGCCAAGCCTTAACGAAGTTAAGTTAGTGCCACTAATCTTCTTGGTTGTTTCGCTAATATGTGAGTAGCTACTCCGAACTTTTTGCCTAACATATAGTTTGCTCCATCTTATGGTTGAGCATGTAAGCTGTGTAGAGAAAACCGCATTCGTATCAATCCTTCTTTTAAAGCTACAATTGTATCACTTTTTATATTAGGAATTTCGTAATATCCAATAAAATCTTTATGAACAGCGAAATTTTCAGCAACCCACCTTATACAATTTGATAATAGTTCTGTATTATAGATACCGGTGTATTCATCAGCCATATTGCCATAATACGAAATTGTTTTAATCATATCAATTTTTTTTAAAATAATTTGACTTGTCATCAATTCTATGAACTCGTTCTGAAAGTCATTATGTAAGTATTTTCTTTGCCAAGAGCAAGTACTTCCAAACCCATTGGCGTTTCAAAAGTTAGGGATCACTTTTGCATAGTAGCATAGTTGTCTTAAATTATCACTCCCATTGTCGCCACGTAACGTTAAACCTTGACGAAATAGATATTGGATATACTCCATTATTTTGATCACATATTTCCTTTCAGTCAACCGCTACTTCCGTAGCTTAGAAATTGCCATTTTTTTCATTTTTGATAATAGGAGAACCTTTTGAACCATGATGCCTGACAACTGCGCTGCTTTTTCCAACTGTTTTTTTTTTGTAAAAACAAAATTCTCATTTGGGCAAAATGTTTTTCTTCAGTAACAATACCCTTTTGCGTGTCTCATGGATTGCTTTTTTCTTTAGTTGAAACCATTGTATGAAGAGTTTTCTGCTCCTCTGCAACTTTGGAGAATGATTTTATCGATATCGACATACCTAAAAATCAAAAACAGATATAATATCAAAAAAGCTTTGTGTGAATAGCCCCAAGACTTTATATATAATAGTGTGGCACGCATCTCAAGCTATTTAATATTGTTAAATTTGGTGGTTAAAAATGAATAGCCTCCAGTTCTGGGTTTTTATTGTAATTTTGCAAAATATTTTACTTAACTTGTAGTATTGTGCGGAGTCTTTATTATCTTTATTATGCTTTATGGGAGAAAATTTTCGTTAGTGAAAGAGAATAACTTGTGTGATAAAGAGCTTATACAGCGTAGAAGTCTACAATTTTTCGGTCACCTAAATATAATAATATAATATTTTAACGTATTAAAGTTATAAATAAGTATTTATTTATTTATTTGCCTTTAACAAGGATACATTAAAATTATTAGGTAATGAGTTCCAAATCGAGAGACCTTTCCGTGAAAGACAATTTTTGTCCAGATTTTTTCTACATAGAGAATCATACAGTTTAAAATTACTGTTTCCCAATGCAATTAAAGGGGTGTCAGATAGTTTTAGGTTTGACGCAGAATTTAAAAGAATGAGCAGCTATGCATTCATTAACTCTCATATCAACAGGAAGCCAATCAATTTCTTTGAACTGAACAGTGCCGACATGGAATCTATTATTTAAATCAAGACAGAAACGGATACATTTATATTGAGCAGTTTTTAATGGTATTTTTTATTGATTCCTAAATACCAGGTGGTACAGACATAGTCACAATGAGGTTGGATAAATGTGTTGCACAGAGTACTTCTTAGACAAGAAATATTTTAGTCTGGAATTAAATTTATTCAAAACATGCTGCGCCACCAATTGGCCATTTAAAGTTTGGTGTAATATGCGATCCAAATACTTGACAAATGTATGTTAACGGATTTACCTCTATAGTTGATGCCAAGAGCGCTTGCAGTTTTAGATTTTGTTTTACAAGAAAGAAAAGATTGAATTTAGCTTTATCTTCACCAAAATAAAGTTTATTGTACACAAACCATTCAAAAAGACTTGAAAAATTCTTGTTTAAAATAAATTCAATGTTTTAATCAACCCTGTGTTGAAGAATAAAACAAGAGATATCTGCATAGAGAAGTAATTCACAGCTTGATTGTGGTATGTCATTTATATGTAAGAGGAAACAAGAGGGGACCAAGAATAGAACCCTGTGGAGCACCATATGTAACACGTTCTTCGCCAGATATTATTTTGTCTATATTTACTTTAAAATTTCTGAAGACTTTAATAAGCAAGTAATCACATTTTGAGAAAATCTTATGTACTTTAATTTTTCCAGTAATATTGATTGATCGATTGCATCAAATGTCTTTTGAAGGTCAATTAAAATCATGCCGGTATGTTGGCCTTTATCAAAGCCCACAGAAGTTTTGTTGTGAGAAGATAGGACGGACATGTATCGGTCAAAAATTCTTTCATAAATCCAGATTGAAGCTTATAAATAATATTTTCTCTGTCCATAAAATCCCCTGTTTGCGCTTCATTAACCTTTTCAAAAAATTTTTGAAGTCATGGTATAAGTAAGATCGGCCTGTAGTGTTTTGTGTCGCTCTTGCTACCTTTTTTACATAATGGAATTATTTTTGCTATTTTGAATTTATTATGAAAAATATCAGTACCAATAGAAAGATTTGCAACTTGTGTAAGAGGTGCTATGATAGAGGCACATCCATCTTTCAAAAACATACAAGAAATGTCATTGAAACCTGGAGATTTATTGTTCGTTAGGCTTTCTATAATAGACTTAATCGTTTTAATACACTTAAAACTAAATTCATTAGTAATGTCAAGTGTAGAATAGCGATTTGAAATTCTATTAGAAAATCTATGTGATGCTTTTGGTAAAAGCTTTAGTAAGTTAGACAAAAGTTTTCCAAAATAACCTATAAAATTGTTAGGAACTTGCTTGTTTGTTAAAAATAAAATCATTATTGTTTAAACAAAAATTTTCTTAAAAAGGTGTAAATTTATTTCAGTTTTTTTTATAGGATATTTACTCTTTCAGGCTCTGTTAAATAGCAATTTTGTGCCTCTGTCGGCTACTTCTCAATTTAGTTTACCCTATGAAGTATATTTTCAATCCAGCTCAAGTCATTAGTGTTATTGCTTTGGAATTAAAATGCTTTACAGATTTACTTTACTTGTTTTTCAGAGGATGTTGAATTTAATCCAGGTCCTGCACAACAAATTTTGATAGGAAACGATTTAAATAATGCATTTTTTACACAGCAATTTACCCAAAATTGATCCATTAAACAATCGCTTCCAGCAATAATAAGCATAACTGAAAGTAAAATTGACGACTCTATTCGTGATTCAGATAGAAAAATATAAGATTTCCAAATTTTACGTAAAGATAAAAAGAGTAATGGAGGTAATATTTTTTTTAATATTAGAGTATCTAAGTTTTAATGATGTAACACCTAAAAGTGAAATAGAGGGTATTTTTTGTGGATGTTCTACTTCCTCTTACAAAACCATTTACTGTTGGCATAGTATATAGACCACAAACTAACAACCAATTTTTTGATATTTTTACTGCTACTCTAAATAGTATAGTTGACAATTACAAAGACCATTTTATTTTGGGTGATCTCAATTTAAATCTACTCAATGAACAAAATGCTTACATCCTTATCAAAGGAACAACACCATTTTCCTCTAACCCGCTTCTAAATTAGCTGCTTAAAATTCCAACAAGAATTACTGGTTATCCAATTGATCATATTTTATCTAATGCATTTGACAGAATTACTCAGAGTGGAGCTTCTGATATAGCTCTTTCTAATCATCAAATTATGTACTGTACACGTAAGATCTACAGATCAAAATCAGGGAGTACTAATTTTAAAACATTTAGAAGTTTGCAGAGTTACAGCAAGGAAATATTTAGTCAAAATTTATCAATGGTTAACTTTCCCGATTATTCAAGGTTTACCAATATCAATTCAGCATACTCTGATTTTTTAATAAAGTTTAAAGATGTGATAGATAACATAGTACCTTTTCAAACCAATAAAATTAAAAGTAATTCGCATGTATGGTTTGATGGAGAAATAACAAACTATGAGCAATTTAAAAAAACTGAGTCTGATGTGCACAAGTTGTTATTTAATAAAGCCAAAAAGGATATTCTTAGTACTATTAGAAAGAAAAAAATACAAATAAAGTACATTTACTTTCGTTTTTCATCGGCTATTTTGAATTGGAACAAAAATAATATCTTAAGTCCTTCTTTTGGAATTGGAGAGGGATAACACTTTTAAACTTTACCGACCAATATTTGCTACCTCTTGGTATGAAATAAAACACAGCCCTTGAAGTTCCCTTTGGAACATGTCCAACTACGTTATAAGTTATTTTACTTTCGTTTTTCTTCTTCCAAGCAATGGAATAGGGATCATGTTCTAGGGCTGTTTTGTATGTTTTTTTTCAGCAAATAAGGCCTCATCCTTTTTTGGTTGTGCGACGTATTTTTTTCATAGTAATTCCACGATTTACCATTTTACAACTCAAAACTGATTCCATTATTTTTTATTCTCGTTCTCGAAATCTGTTGGCATGAATGGAATACCAGTTTCGAATACATTTTTTATCATAATTTCTAACCGGAAACAAACAATATATCTTTGTGTTCTGTGCTTTCTTAAAAAGAAGGAGAATTTTGTTTTTTGACTGTGTTTTTTTTTGTTTCAAATAGCTCATCCGTATCATATAAATAAAAAAAAAGAAGAGAACAACAAATAATTTTTCACGTTTGTTTTTCTTTGATAATTGAATCGAAAGGAAGATATGCCGCTGTTAAGTTATTTTCATACAACTTTTCAAGAGATTCTGCTATTCCTCTAGTTTCATCTGAGTTGACGTATCGGAAAACAAAAGAAGTTTCTAAGGATCTGAAAAAGGTATAAGACAAAGGGAAAAAGTATTGCAATTGGAAACTACAAAAAACTGCTTGAAATTGGTGAACGTGCTTACAAAAAATGGAAATGCCAGCATATTCTGATCACTTGCTTCAAAGTCTCTGCATTTGACATAGCAATCCATTACATATTAAAAAAGACCTTACATAGAGTACAAATGAAAGGATAATGATCTTTACGAAGGGATAGCCATGAAAAACAGGGGTAGACCAACATTGCTAATAGAAGAAACTATACAAAAAAAAATAGACACTCCTCTCAACCTTAAAGTTTGAGAGGAGAGCCTGTCACTTCTTCCGAAATTAACACCGTTGTAAGAGGAATTGTCCATGCTAACACTAAAACCCTACTTGTTTAAAATGGCGATAAAGATGACTCGATGTGTTACTACCACCGCCAGAGTATTAGTGTCACCAGCACTTTTATCAAAAACAAAGCCTTAATTTCAGCTCAAAATTCGTCAAGTACAAACCTGGGACAGCATAAGTAAGTTGTCACTGATAACAGAACTTTACACGAAAAAAGCGCTAAATCTGCACCTTTACAAGGAAAGGGTATATATAAGCTAATAAGAGGAACTTTTGCTGTGTCAATGAAAGGCGACTTCCTTCCAATGCAACAAATTTATGAAGGGAAAACACCCCGTTGTCTTCCTAAAGAGGTAAATTTCCCAATTGACTTTGATGTAACATTTACTGATGGTCACAAATCTTTGTTGATATATGACGTTTTTTAAAGGAATTTGTGAGTAAAATATTATCTCCTAGTGCATTTGCTAAATAACACTACCTTCAACCATTAGACCTTACAGTGAATTCTGTTGTAAAATACATCTTAAAGAAGAAATTTATGGCAGGCAAATGAAGTAATAAAATAACTTGACTAGGGAACCGAAGTTTATGAAATCAATGTTCCATTGAAATTTTCGATTTTAAAGCCCATCCATTCACGTTTGCTTCTGAGCTTATACGACATCCCAGGAATATATAAGATCATAGTGAAAGGATTTGAAAGTGCTGGTTTCACAAAGGCGGTCAGAATTGGTAAATGAAGATCTGTTTGACAATCAACATTAGGACACAATTTTTTGTACAGCTAAGAACGAACAATTTTGTTAACATTTCTTAAATTTAAAACTTCGCTTTTAAAGTGTAAACAAACCCTAAACTCATGTTGTGTTGTTACAAAAAGGAGGTTTTAATTACCAAAAGCAGCTTTAAGATTTTATTTTTGCCTCCTTATCTAACTTTTCTAGGTCTTTTTGTCTAATATGTCACAAATTTTTAGTCCTAAAATTTTTCAACCGATTTAAAATCTGTCCGAAAATTCCGCCTAAATTGTCAAAAAGTATCCAAAAATACTTCCGCCAAAATTTTTGAGTGTTAATGTAATCTCTGAAAAATTAATGTGAAAAATTAGTAAATTTATCTTTTTTATCAGAACTTGTTCTTTCATTTCTAAAAGTGTGTCCACTGTTAAATTGTTTTTCCTGAAACCAAATTGATTATTGAAGAGCAAATTGTGCTCAATAACATAAGAATAGACCCTATTGTGTTCTAATTGAAATAAGATCAGGTATTATATTAGGGATGCCAAGCCTTTTTAAAAACAATAACTCAGAACAAACCATTTGGTATCAAGTGAAAGACGAAATCATGTGATTTCCAAAAAGGTCTTATTTGTCTCGATAGCTGTTACGGTTTAATAGTTATGATTGTTTGAAAACGCAAATTTCATCAAATTTCCTGTCAAAATCTCTTAACCTTTTTGACATGAAAGTGGGGACAAAATTAAGGGTCAGGGGGTAAATTTTGACATAATCGGTCATAAGTCAACCAAAAAAATTCTAAATAACCTCAAATTTGGCAAGCAGATGCAAAAAATAATTTCTGACTAAAAACCATTTGTTTAAAAAAAAACATTTTTCAGGAGGAATGGAAGATAAGGGCTTTTCAGCGGGTAAATTTTGAACATATTGGGTCATAACTCAATCAAAAAAATTTTAAATGATATTCTTACACAAAGCAATATATTTTTCAACAGGGTAAGATGTTTGTCTTCCAGGGGGAAATTCCAAATAACACAAAATTTGGCAGGTAGATGCTGAAAACATTTTTTTACAAAAAGCCATATATTCCTTGTGAGAAATTTTTAAAAAGGCAAAATATGGGCTGTTAAAAGGGTTAAATGTTCAAAATACCGAAAACACAAAATTTGATGACGTGTAGATGCT
>JAUZNK010047325.1:0-16376 GCA_035046665.1 Euphysa ruthae
CAGTGCTTTGTTTAATGCGGAACCAGCTACAATGAGCTTCATGGTTGAAGTGAGACCCTACATGACATTTCTCTCTATCTCTCAAAGCATTATTGAAGTCTTCAAACTTAGGAATTATGAAATATTATTATCAAGGTTTTACCCTTAAAAAATTTTGTCTCTCCCTGTTTTTATTTTTATATTCTAAAATCAATGTTAAACAGATAATTTTTTTATTTTGGGGGTGATAGACTATTCTAAATGAGATTTGACGTAGAAAATAGAGTTTTCCTATAAAACTAAATTCTAAGCTATGTAATACTGCCAGTTCAAAAGCTATGGAAACTGGATATATATCCAGTAAGTAAAAATTACTTGTGCTTTCATAAAATAAGGTTAAAGTTTAAGAATAAGTTATAAAAACTAGAAAAAATTTAATGTAATTATCTGTTTTGAAAATTTTAATTTATACATGTTACACTTTAGAAAATTTCTTTTTGAGATTGGTTGAAATTTTATGTGTAAATTATTAAAGTAAATTTATTTAATTTTTATGATGGATAGAAGTTATTGAATAATAGAATGGATGATAGCTTTTGGAATTAATTTGGCCCTTCAAAAAATTAAGGTTAACTTAATCCTCTGGCAGTCAATGACCTTAGATTTAATTTTGAAATTAGGCTTTTAAGTTAACATTTCAAATTATTTTTTCGGTTAAACCTATCTAAAAAATCTTCTATTAAAAACTAATTTTCAATAATGCTTTTTGTGTAATGTCATGAATAGTATCTTTATATTTGTTTAACGAGGGGACTGGAATAACCACGCACGTTATGCTTTTAACAATAAAAATTTTTAAATATATTTTTTATTATTTATTTTCTTTCTTTCTTTTTTTTTACACGTTTTCATATTAATATGTGAACAGATATATTCCATCCAATAAAACAAGAGATTTTATCATCTACACGTCATCAAATTTTGTGTTTTCGGTATTTTGAACATTTAACCCCTTTAACGGCCACTATTTTGCCTCGTTAAAAATTTCTCAAAAGGAATATATGGCTTTTTGTAAAAAATTGTTTTCAGCATCTACATGCAAAATTTTGTGTTATTTGGAATTTCCCCCTGAAATACAAACATCTTACCCTGTTGAAAAATTGCTCAAAAAAACTTATTGCTTTGTGTAAGAATGTCATTTAGAATTTTTTTGGTTGAGCTATGACCCAATATGTCAAAATTTACCCCCTGAAAAGCCCTTATCTTCCCCTTGAATAAAAAATTAAAAAAAAAAAAAAAAATATATATAGTTTTTAGTGAGAAATTGTTTTTTGCATCTGCTTGCCAAATTTGAGGTTGATTGAGTTATGACCCAATATATCAAAATTTACCCCCTGAAAAGTCCTTATCTTCCCCCTGAAAAAAGTTTTTCAAAAAAAAAAAAAAAGTGTTTTTTTTGAGAATCATTTTTTGCATTTACCTCCCAAATTTTAAGTTTTTTAGAACTTTTTTGGTTAAGTTATGACCCATTATGTCAAAATTTACCCCCTGACACTCACTTTTGTCCCTACTTTCATGCCAAAAAGGTTAAGAGATTTTGACAGGAAATTTGTTGAAATTTGCGCTTTCAAACAGTTATAACTATTGAACTGTAGCAGCTATTGAGACAAATGAGACCTTTTTGGAAATCGCATGATTTCTTCTTTCACTTGATACCAAATGATTTGTTCTCAGTTATTGTTTTTAAAAAGGCTTGACATCCCTATCTCAAGATTCTAAAAATAATGTTTACATATGTATATAGATTATATATAGTGTCGGACTATTGATGTGTCGTAACAACAATGTGTTGGATTATCGATGTGTCGGATTACCGATGTGTCAAAATATCGATGGGGCCTCATTTTTAAATAAATGGACCAATTCTTAAATGGTTCTCAATCCCTAAAGTGTTTTATGACCGAAAAACTTTTTTTCCACATATGTGCACCCAATAAACAAGTGGACTCAGACTATATTTTATTCTTCTGCTTGCCAAAAAATAGTTAACTTGGAATTATTCTCATTTTATTTTATTTCTGAGTAAAATTTGAACTCAAAATTCATTTTTTTTTATTCTTTATTTTTACTTGGACTTTTATAGAAAAATACACTGAGTTTCTTCAGAAAAAGGTTAGTTTGACCAATTTGCCGGTCCATGTTATGGCATGCAGTTTTAATGAATGCAAAATTAGGAAAAAAAAATACTCATTCTGAACAATAAAATAGATTTAAAATTAGCTTAGCTATTATACTAGGAATCATTTCTGTTGCTATATGAAGCTTAAAAATAGTTAGAAAATAAATCTAACATATTATTTCGGTAAAATTACTTGGTCAGTAATCGTAATACACACCTTACTAAGGGTTATGATATTAAACATGCAAATAAACATTGAAATAGAGGTGTACAAGAAAATGAAAACAAAATTATTGCTAGTAGAAAATGCCATACGCCATAGCAACTCCCTTCAGCAACGTGTTAATTTTGGAAATGGTGTAATCTAGTATATATATTATAAAATCAAATATGATAAAGCATTGGGCTATTCAAGAAACTCCAGATGGTTGCTGGATAAAATAAGTGGAAATTCATAGTCCTAGAAAAAATAATTTCAGAAAATTATATGCAAGAAATTTCACAGGGTAAAACTGAAATTCACTGGAAATTCCACAGGGGTTTACAGTTTTCAAAAATTCCATAAGGTGTCAGTTAATCTCTTGGGAGATTAAATTCATGATTTTCCTTCCTGACTTGCAAAAATCTAATTTCAGGACCCATAGCGTCAACAGGATTTTTGGTTAAAAGTACAATTGTAACGAAATAGTAAGTTCTTGACTTACTGTCAGCTTATGTCAACTTATTGAAATTTTTTTTTGTTTTGAAAAATCATCCTTTAAAACCAGGCTTTAATATGCAATTTTTTTCATTTTTAATATCTTCAAGTAAGAATAATTCACAAAATTACTAAAAAGTCTTCCACAAAACGGTTTTAACTTTAAACTCTTTTATTTTATATTACAAAAAAGCTCAGTCCTTTTTTCTTTATACAGATTGTTTATTGTGGCATCAAGCCTTTGGTTGAAGGGGACAACGCATGCATTGGAGAGGTCTTCTTGTTCAAACAAAAAATAGATATTGATGGAGTCTTCTCAAAATTATTTTGAATGGTAATAAGTTATGCGACAATAAAATTGGAAAAACTTTTTTGTAGTGTTTTTTGATATATTTTGGTCTCAAAATTGAAGAGGTAAAAATCCTAATTTTTAATAAATATTTCTCTGCAAAAAGATAAGACAACTAAGTATTATCTAAAAGGATATCTACCAGCTTAGTAGATTATTTGAAAGTCCATAAGTATTTACATATGATGCTAGCTCAAAATTATGAGATTATTATTTGAAGGAATCTTTTGTTTGTGGTAAATTCTGGTAAATATTCTTATTTCTTTTTGCAGCAAAACTTGCAATCTTCTTCCTCTATGCAGACAAATGGTGACTTAAATATTAAAACCTTGTTTTGTGATTAGACGTTCTGTAAGGAATAAAATATTTTTCTACATTATATTTGAATTATTTGGTTGTCTTAATAGAAGAAGTGAAAGTCATGACTTTTAGTAGGTTTTAAAATATTTGCAACAGCTCATAAATGATTTGCAAGTTTTAAATATAATTAAAGCAAGGTTTTAGACTATTAGTAAATTTTAACAATTATTACATCCTTTAAACATCAAAATCTGTAGCATTGCTCTCGTTTAAAATTCTAATAAAAGTGTTTGACTTAAATTAATTTGTATTAATTGAACGATTTTTGAATTGCGGGTTTTTTTATTGCTAAAATTTTTACTGTTATTTTCAGATGGCACTTAAAAATGTTAAAAGATGGAGATGACTTCACTGTCGTCAAAGCAGGCATGAAAATGCAAACTGACTTAAAAGAAATACCCAAAAAGGATATTTTGAGTTTACTAAATAAAAGGCATTGGAAAGCGTTCTCTACCGCTAACTCAGAAAAACTGAAAAGCAAAACTTGGTAATTTGTCAGATGAAACTCAAGATTTTTGTATATTACAGAGAATTTTCGACTGTGTTAAGTAAAAACGTCGTTGAAGGAAATTTTATGGGAAATTTCAACGACATTGAATTTGTCAGACAGGTTTTGATTAGTGTTTTTTTTGGCTGGCACCGCATCTATTCTCATAACTAGCTATCACTTATTGTTTGGTGGGTTCCGTGTTGTCTTTCTTCACAAATTCTATAAATAGTTATTCCAGCCAACGGTAGTTGACTGGAACAAGTTTGAACTGACAGAAGTTAATGCTTAACAACTCTCTGCTCCAACTATATGAAATTTATAAAGTACTAGTAAGGTTTAAAAAATTCATTTTGCTGTATTGACCAACCGATCACATTCAAATAAATTTAGGCAATTTGTTAAACTTTATGAGCCAGGGTGTTTATAAGCTTTATTAATAACAGCTGATAAACATAACACTATTATATAAACCCTACCGTGTTATGAAATTTGTTCTTCTTCCACTCCTTACAATAACGCCCATTATTAATGTCAAATTTATTAGGCAAAAATGCGGCTTAAGATACAAGCCTCAAAATTAGTCTCGGAGACATTTATAACAACCCTCATATTTTAATAGTGAAAGAAAAAGACGAATTTCGAAAACAAGATCCACATGAACCCCTGTAAGTTTATAAGCTTCTTTTTCAGACTTTAGGGGAGCAAAAAAAAAAAAAGAGTCTAATACAATCTCAGATGTTTGTAAATGACAAAAACCAAAGTACTCTGCTCTATAATCATCTACCTAGTCATTGCAAGAAATAAAATCCCACCTTGAATATTGCACTTGCACAATGTCTTTGCAGTTCTGTGTTTTCCTTATGTAGATGTATAACAAGGTCTTTTATCATACCTTCACTTTGGATTGCAAGTCGATAGCTAGTCTAATAAAACAATGAACAACTAAGCTGCTTATCAAATATCAGTTGAGACACAATAAATTACTAAATACTAAAGGTGAATAAGCAAAACTTGCAAAGCATGACAAACAGCAGTCTGGCAAGAAAAGTTCACAAGGGCGGGGGATGAAGTTTTGAAAGAATTTAAAAAATTATCTTTGTTCTTTGATAATTTTGAAAACTTTTTAAAATTTTATAATTGTTGCAATATCCTCATTAAGCATATCTTAAGTCATCGATATATAACGAAAAAAAAACAAAAAAACAAAAAAAAACAAAACATGTTTTTTTTTGCAAACTAAGGTTGGTGAAAAGTGTGACAACCCACCAAGAAGACAGCACAAATAACAGTAATGCCACCTAAAAATGCAGCTAAATCTACTTTAAAATCTCAATTTTTTAAGCATTTTAAGAGAAATACAGTCCCATTAGGCAGTAGAAAATATATTTTTTTTTGTGCTCTGTTTTGTTTGTGAACCATCATATGTTTTAACAACAGATATTCAAAATATAAAAATCTAGCAACCTTTTCCAGTTAAAAGAGGCGCTTTGAATTGCAAATTCAGCAACAAATAAGTTATAAGAAGAAGAGATTGCAACAACAAATACACTTCACTTTTTGGTTCTATCACTCTTTTGAACAGATCAATAGTAATTTCATATTTAGTAACGTAGAAATAATTGATTACCAGTCTGATTAGATATACAAAACTGTTCCAAAATTTTAAATATGTGACTTTGTACGATTTAATATCTCCATTAAATACAGCATTAATTGCCATAAAAACTGTAAAAAAAACGCCATTCACATCCAGTATCTTCAAATTTCTTTAATTCAGCTTTGTCATATTATTTATCAGGTTTTCTATCATATATTACATTATAGCCTATATCTATTGGTCATCATAGAAAAATTTATAACTAGTTTAAAAATTCTTTTTTAAGATTTAAGACTTTAAAATTCTAATAACAACGAAAGTAAAAAAAAAAAAAAAAAATAGTTCAAAATTGCTTATAGAGGCCCATTCATAAAGCAACTTATATGACCTAATATTGTTTGTTTACTAAATAATTTTTTTATGAACAGGATGTCTGACAGTAAGTTAATCTAAAAAATTGTCTGAGAGAAGCAACATTATTTTATTTTATGTTAGGGTGTGGATGTTTCAAAATAGAAGTTAGTGGTCCCTAGAAACATGTTTAAGACACTTGAATAACAAGAATGTGAGCATGTTGCTGCAATATGTGCTTTGCATGAGAAGGAAGTTAAGTCATAGTATAATTATAACTCTTCATAAATTAATTCTAAGGAGCTGTTTAATAAAGTAGAAATTAAATATCTGAAGTTGTATAAACAAAAACTGAGAAACAAAATCAAGTTTTTTTTCCTTAAATAATGATTGTCTGGCTGAGCAGATAAGGCATTAGTCTCCGTATCCTAGAGCTGTGGATTCAAATCCACCTCAGAAACAAAAATTTTCTTAACCATAAGCTCAAATGGGAGCTCTAAGTACACCAGAACAAAACCCATGGGAACCTTCTGAAATAAATAGCTTGAAGCTATATTATATTATTATTATTATAAACAATCTAGTACATAAAAACAGGCACCAAAGAAGTAAGAAGTCCCACTCTATTGCTGTTGCTTTAAAGTAAGACCTCTGTAATTATATACTAATTTCTCAAACTTGGTGGTAGTTGACTGATGTAAAACCTGTAGTAAGTCATTTTGACTTGGGAAATTTGCTGGATATCAACTTAAATTTTTGGGGTTTTGCTGTTATAAATATCATGGCAACATATCACTAAACACAATAAAATATTAGAAAATCTGAAAATTGAGGGAAATGAATTTACATATAAAACCCCACGATAACAAGGTGACTAAAATATCTAATGGATGTTGGTCATTATTACCATCCAACAAAAAAGATTAATTTATTTGGCAAAAATCAGTTTTATTGCAGCCAAATTTTATTACATGACTTTTATTATTAACTACTGTTATTATAAACACTTTTTTTCTATAATAGGCAAAGAAAATGCAAACCTCAGAAGCACATTCTTGGAGAGTACCAACTACTGGAATCAGTGTTGCTTCATTGTCAGATTTAAGTAGCATTGCTAACAAAGGAATACCACCAGCATTTCTAATTGCTATCTTGTTATTAGTGCTCTTACTGCAACTCCAAAGAGCCAATGCACCAGCTCTCGCCACTTCAATAGATATTGCAGATGCTTTTGAAACTTCTCCGCAGTCAAGTAGTTGAACCTGAAAAATAAATGTAGAAATAAAGGATAATTACTAAACTTTTTCATTTTAACATTACAATGCTTAAAAATCATGATTTTTTTTGTGTTTAAAGCCAGAATGAAAGGTGACATTTTGATGTCGATAATTTGTTTGTTTGTAATTTGTAAATTTCATAAAATCATTGTATGAGCAATAAATTAAAAGAATAGTAGAATGAATAGTACACATATTTTTCCGATAATTAAAAAATTAGCTGCAAGGTTAACCGTGTACTCATCATTCAACAAAGACATCAATCAACTCTTATCACAACTTTATATATCAGTTAACTATACAAAGATGTAAAAATGAATGTCCAAGGTTGCTTAGTAATTGTAATTATTATAGCAATGGACAATGTCAGCCCAAATTGAAAACAAAAATATATATTTGCTTGTATGCTTGTTTTTTCCATAACTTTGGCGTTGGCATGTATATTTTAACTTCTTTTATAACTACATGCTTAAAACCCACAAAAAAATAATCTTATTTAATTTAATGAACGTTTTCTTGTTTTCATAACAATTTGATTTTCATCTTGGTAAGGTGGGTTTATAGCTCACTCCTTCTGCATTGTTTAAAAAAATCATACTTCTGAGGAATGAGCAGTAATTTTAAATATTAGTATAGGCGATGGAAAAAAAAACTATAGAAGTACAGTAAAATTTAAAATAAACCTGCAACAAGAGCTAATTATTCAATTCTATTAAAACTATTAAATATATCTAAAGTTTTACTATATTGCATAAGTTTAACGAAATAATATCCCCTACACATTATCCCACCGCCTGTAGTACTGGGAATAAATTTATCAAAAAAAACAAAACAAATATGTTTACAGTCAAGGTGATCAACTGAAATATAAAAATTTACAAAATATATAAAAGCACTATAAATAAAAAAAAAAAAACATATGGAACCTTATTAAGGGACCAACTGAAAGTTATCCCTTAAACATATCTTTCTAAATAAGATTATTAAATGAATGGAAATATAGCTTACAGTAAGGCTATTTGTTGGAAATATATAAAAAAACAAAATACATTGAACGAGGGCCAGTAAATAATACATCAAAATATAAAGCATATAGAAATAACAAAGTGACTATATCAAGATTTTTGTGATTTTGACAGAAATGGTAGTTCATGAATAATTAACTAATTATTTTAAATTGAAGTAAACTTAGTAGTTACTAACAAACAAAGTAAATCGTAGTAATTACATGTGTCTGAAATTGTTGATTGCACTTGCAATCATTTTACAACCTGCATGATTACAACGCATTTTAACACCTTTTAAACTAATATCTATATAAAGCTGCATTATTTATATGGCAATAAGCAGTTTTTACTAATAAATTAGATGTAATTTTATTTATATTTTAAATTTACCTTTAGATATAAAAGATTAAATTGCTTAACCCCATTAAGCAATTTTATAAAAAAACATATTGTATGATTTTTTTCTTGAGTATTTAACAATAAACAATAAGGGAAAGCTGATAACCAACCATAGTTTAGACCCCTGGAGCTAGAAAAAACTGTCAGAAGAACTGTTATTAATACAAGGCTCAACACTTACGAGAATAATTTGGAAGAAATTCAGAATAATAAAAATTCTTCAGTGATAAGTATAAGTATAAGGTATAAGGTATGTTCAAATATTAGAGTATTCTGAAAATTAAATAAACCGTTTAACAAGAATAAAAATTTTCTAAGGAGTTTCTAAACTGGGATATCTAAATATAATCTATTTATTTGAAAGTTAATATGGTTTTTAAAACTAAAGTTTGAGGAGTAAGTTTTTTTCATGATCTGCATTTGAGTTTGGACTAGATGTTTATTATGTGACTTTATTATTAATACACATTTTTCAAGAAATTATTTTTCAATTTCATCAAGTGCTTGACATAAAAAACTACCATCAATAAGTAAAATATATCTAACCAAGCCTAAATAAAAGCTTTGGTAGTATATATGTAGCTTAATAACTACCCTTATATTGGATCCTTGGTTTTTTATCTTCTGACTATTTGCCTTCTGACATTTTACCTTCCTTTTGTTTGACCTTCCAATCATTAGTTTCTGATATCATAACAATGAATAAAAGAATCTTACCTTGTCAATAAAAATGATTGATTAAAAATAAAGTATGGATAAAGCTATCAAAAAAAAATCATAATTAAATCAATTATTTCTAATTATAACAAATATTTTGCAGATGGAAAGAATGGGAAGAGGAGGACCACTCCAACCTGTGTAAGGTGTTTCACTGAAGAGGACGGGTCAGACTTGATCAAGTGTCCTCTTTACAATCAGTGGTACCACGAAGGATCCTTTCATGCTTAAGTGATATTTGTGAAATATATTTTGTGAAATAATGTTTTTTGATTGAAAGATTTTGATTTACGGTTTTTAATAATTTTTATGTCGGACAGACATACTTACTTGTTATATAGCTGCTAATTCCAATAGATACAAATATATTTGTCCAAGTATCTTAAGTGCTATCATTTACTCCACTTTTGTGTTGAAATTTTGACATTTTGTTCTCAGTAATTTTGTGTCATAATTGCTTGTAGCCTCTCCTTTTTATGTCGGACATAATTTCCAATATCAATATGAGAAAAATCCGTTTGATATAAACAGTTGAAATTTAATGAAAAGTTAAGAAATTTCATTTTGCAGTTGTTAAAATTAATTTTGCTACAATTACTTTCCGTTGAAATCTATGTTGCGAAATGTCTGTCCGACAACAAAAATTTTTCCAAATGCAAGATAAAACAATGTTGCTCCTTAAGATTGATAAAGTCAATAAAAATTTTTGATATAAACATAAAATTATATCTCTATTTTCAATTTTGAGACAGAAATTCAAAATCATTTGCGAAATCAAAAAATCGATAATTCTATCACAAAAGTTCATTTAATCAATAATAAAGTTTAAAAATTTTGGGGAAAAATGTCTTTCTACTGAAAGTATAAGAAACAAATCTGCAAACCAAATTATAGGTGCCAGGGGAAAAGTAACCATTTTTAATAAGACTGAAAAATATCAGAATATCCACCCATCATAAAAAATAGGTTTTATAACAGACCCATGGCTGGATATGACTGGATATACTAATCAAAAGTAAATAGAATGCCATTAAAATTAAAACTGGGGAGATAACCAAAATAAAGATATTTTAAAAGAAATAATTTAGCAAGCTGTCACACAAAGGCTCCTATTCCGAACTATATTTCAAAGGCTATTCTTCGATCTAAAGTTTTTATAATACGGACAAATTTGTTGAAAATAAAATTTTAAATTGTATTCCGTGTCAGGCTGTTACATAACGTAGGGAATATGCTCTGTTACGTATAATGGATTTACCTAAAGAGGTTTGGGACACTTTAAACCAATGTTGCTTTAAACGTTGATCATTTAGGACCATTTCCAAATGGATACTATTTCAAAAGAAAAACTGTCAGAAAACTAAATGAATAAAAAACGAAAAGTCAGAAGAAAAAACGTCGGAAGACAAACTGATAGACATCGACTTATATTACATTTAATAACATTTTCAAAATTAATAATTACATAATAAGCAATGCAGCAGTATGTTTATTTTTTTAAATTAATAATTTCATAATATTTACCTATAAGCACACAGAAAAAATAATAAGAAATGTGCTAAATGCCACCAAAAAAAAAAATATATCAAGATTGGATTGCAGTTACATATTTTCAACAGTAGTACCAAGCATTCAAAAATGAGATAAAAATTTAAATAGCATTGTTATAGCCTTAGATACGCATTAAATATGCGTAACTATAAAGTTATATTTCATAGAAAAAATGGTTAGGGTGTTATAATAATTATTTAATAGGCTTAAATGTGATTATTTAATTGTGATTATCAAACTTATCATCCCTTTTTATAGTAGTGGTAATGAGTTGATCTTTTGCTGCAAGTTTGCTTGTTACGATATGAAGCCAATATAAATAAGGGGAGGTATAATATATTAACCTTTTTTTTTATTTTTTACTAAAAAAAAAAAGCTTTGATTTTTCATCAATCTATAAGCTATTCTTTAAGTAAAACAAGCACACTTTTATCCTAACCTAGCAGTAAACGAATAAATATACAAGATTATAAAAACTTATTTATAATTGACAAATAAATAAAAACTAAAGTATTAATCAATATTAAAATTTTTTGTGGCAAATGAGAATGGAAACTTAACTTAAAAGAGACCTGCGGGCAAGAGTTAAATATTCTGTCATATTAAAATCATTCTGCAAAATATATCTAAATTTCATTGTATTGTTATTTTGCACAAGATTAAGTTGTTGTTTTTTTTTTTTAAAGAAAGCAGCTGGACAGAAGAAATATGTATTATTTCTTTGAAAAAGATTAAATTTTTTTTTTTTATCTTTTCAAATTAGAGTACCTTAGATAAAACTATAAATAAAGTGATTTTTGTGATTTATATCCTCTGTTCGTTCTATTATTAAAGAAATAAATTATGATCAAGAAGAAAGTTTACTTTTAATTGCTTAGCTATTAATTTAGAAAACTTAATAAAATAAAAGCATAAATTTATGATTCGATCTTACATATATAGCACTATAAAATTTATGTAATTTCAACCAACTTTTCCCTCAGCTATGCAATCCAGAAATTTTTAGCGGCGCATAAATCACCCATTATTGGAGAAATTTTTATTTTTTATTTTTTTATTGACCAATCAACTCTAATGTGAACAACAAAGAATCTTTAAAACACTGAATCGAATTGGTCTCACCCAATATCAAAAGAAACTAATAATAGGCAAACATTGATAGCTTTTTAGACAAAATTTGTTACACCAAAATAATCTTAAAATTTCTAACACACCAAATTAACCTCGAGACTTGGCAATAAAAATTTTAAAATGGCAGAAATAACAAAATTTAAAAAAAAATTTCCTAAAATAAAATTTTGGCAGGATTCAAACATATTATGAAAAACCTTATTTTTATACCAAATTTGACATTTTTTTGGAGACTGAGCCCAATAAAATTTAAAAAAAATGTTTTTAACCCTGCTAAACCTTTACGCCTATGTACAATAAAAATAAAACAAATTGAGATAAAATCATACGATATAGTATGGTAATAATAATATATAGCAATATGCAAGTGGATCTATGGCACGGCTCCATACCCCTCATGACTTTCTTGGAATTGCATACTAGTGTCTTAAAAATAAAAGGTAAAAATGAATCATCAACAAGAGGAGCATCATAATGGCTCCTTGCCGTCTCACAAAATTGTTGATGTTGAGTACTAGTGTCTTAATTATAAACAATAGTCTTAAATAAACTCCTATAGAAATCAACAAAACCGAGCTTTGCTAGGGCTTCAACCTTCTTGAAGATTTAATGAAGTTGCTTGCAATTATCTTAAAAATAACTTTATAAATAATATCAACATCATTCATAAATTTATTATGCCATATCTAGATAAGCAACGATCTCTTATATAAAAGAGAATAACCAAATTTTTGTAGTTTGTGATAATTATGAAAATCAGATAAAAACTTTGTTGTTTATAGTGACTAGTCTTGATTCAAATCTTTATCAAAGTATAATGTATAATTTGTTAAAAGGTGTATTTATATAATTGCAAAAAATTGTGTAGGCTAAATACTATTAGCCAATATATTGGAAACATAATAATTTATCTTATTGAAAAAGTTTCTTGGAAGTTTATTTAGTGAACTGGAAAAACTTTATAGAAAAATAAGAGGTAGGATATTCAAAAAGGTTGTTTATTCAATGTATTTCCATATGTATATTACATACATAGTTTTAAATTCATGAAGATATTTGAAGGTAGTGGATATAACAAAAGTGGAAAAGAGATTATGAACTGAAAGTGGAGCCAGTAAGTTTATAAGTATAGAGAGATATGTGATATGTAAGTGTATCGAAATTTATACATGATAAGGTATTACAGTTAATTAAAAAGAAACCAAAGTGGGTCATCAAATATCAAAAATTAAAATTAGAACAACTTAGATTTAATTAGCTACCAGTTGACTGGCATTAACTTTAAAATTTTAAGGCACCAAAGGACAATGAGATAAACTTTCTGTTTAGTTATATCAGGCATATTTTCTTATTCTAGCACAATCCATTAATTTATTGATAAATTAATAGTATAGGTAATTTATTTATTTCTAGACGCCATTTTCTTAGGTTTTAAAAAGACTCTTAATGATAAATATCGCCTATACTGCAAAATTTGAAACCTTGAAATCCTAAAATATATAATCTATAACATTAAAAATATTCCTAACAATGTTCAAAGTGAAACATCAATCTTAACCTAAAAATAGATTAAAATCACACCTCTTATTCATTTGCTTCATACATAGTAAATGTCACAGTTTACCCAGCACAATAAATTAAATATATTTCTTTGTCAGTAAAATATTTCAAACATGAGAAAGCTGTTAATATATTGTCAATAATAATGTTGAAGATATTTATTTGTTTTACAGAATAGGAAATTTCTTACAGGGGTCTTAGAAAATTTATTAGAGGAGAAGGAAGTGGAATATATACAAAAGAGAGAAAAATTTGCTGAAGTTTAATTAGGGGTTTCTGATAACAGCCCTTAACTACTCTATAAATTTACATAATCATCAGGCAAATAAAAAAAAAAAAAAAATCATTTTTCATGAGTTTATTCAGAAATAGCAACCTATATCAGTTTACTTTGAATAAACACTGTAAAAAATATAATTATTTGTATTAAACTTACAAGTTTTCTAATTCCTTTATGTTGTCTTACAGTCCTTCTTGCTCGTTTCAGCTTTGCAACATTAGATATGGTCTCAGCTGCTAAACATTTTAATTCTTGATTAGAAGAATTTAGTATCTTTACCAATGTTTGTAACCCTCCTAAATCAGCTATTGCCTTACGAATCTGAAGATTTTCAGATATCTCTTTTAATATCTTTAACGAACCAATCTAGAGTAAAACCAATAAATAAAGTAAGATCAATAAAGAAGAGTAAAACCAATCTAGAAGAGTAAAACCAATATATTTCAAATGAAGTTTAAAAATATTTCTGTAAAAAAAAATTTAAGCAAATCGGTATACTGAAATTTTTTTGGAGTTCAATTTTATCTTAGAGCAATGCAACTAAAGAATTTATTGCAGCTAAAGAAGCTCCTAAGACCATTATACTAATATATAATTTCACTGGATATGACTTAATAGTATATAGTCAATGAATATGTTACACCAGTATATAATTTCAAATAATTTTTTTACCAGTACATAATTTCACTAGATTCAATTTAGCCTGATCCTGAATATGGCCTAAAAATTGACATGCTGGTAATCAATTTTTTAGAGCCAGTTAACCAATTGCAGACAGTTTATATGCTAGTTTGGTATCAAGAAAATTGCTTCAGAGCATTAGTGTCAACCTAGCACTCAAGCCCTTTTAGAAATATGGTTACTATAAGACCGTAATAACCTACCAATATATAATTTCATTAACATAAGTAATACCATTAATTTCATAACAAAGCATTATACTGCCAAATAATTTAGCTGGATATGTCATATCAACATATTTTAAATGAATACATTGCTCTAGTATATCGATGGATACATTATAGCACCATGTAATTTTCAATAGAAACACTATACCACTATAAAATTTAACAAGATATGTTACACCAGTACAACTGTATGCTTTATGAGAAAAAATAACTTATGTATTCTTGTAAAATTGCAATAGCCTGGTGGTTATCACAAAAGGGTTGCTATGAATTGGGTCAAACATAACCAGTAAATTCAAGAACCTTTCCTTTGTAAATAAAAATTTTTGAATTTAAATATCTAAGTATTTAAAAAGTAAATCAATATATTAAAAATTTGATAATAATACAATGATAACATAGAGCCAACAAGATTTTTGAATCTGAAATCAAATTTATAGTTTGTGTAATCGTTTTACAAAAAAACTACAGTTGGTTTAGGGAGAAGAGTGCTAAAGAAATTTTTTGGAAGAAAGGAAAATGACCTTATTAGAAACAACAAAAAACCATTATCAGTAAACAGTAGGCTAAAGCTATATTAATTACAAATAAAGCAAACATTATCTTTGAGGAATCCGTATAATGATTTTATGCCTAGTTTTAATGACTCGCTAAACTTTATTCCGTGAAGATTTTTAGATATGCTTTGAAGAAAAGTTAAGATAAAGTCTGTGAAATCACAATTTTCGTCTGATTCTGGCAATCTTACTTTGCATTTTAATTCATTAGTCTCTAAAAGGTTAATAAGAACTTCCAAGCCACCAACATCTCGCACAGCTAGTTGACATGTTTCTTGACTTAAGTTAAAATCTCTCATTGCGCACAACGATATCACAGTGGCTGTTTGATTACCACCCTATAAAACAAGGTAACTGACAATAATTTTTAATATTAGTCGATGTAATTTAATTTTGCATATTTTCCTAAAAATTTTTTTTTACTAACAAACAGCCATAAGTTTTAATGGAAAAATAATATAAAATTAAATTGAAAAATTTCTAAAAAAAATTCACTTTATAATACACAGAAAAAAAAAATCTCAAATCGTATGTTTCTCAAAATCTAGATAAATGCTTTTCAATATCATCATCAAAGTATTTATTCCACTCGGGAGGAACTTTTCAGCAAATGTTTTAGCTGAAAATTTTAAAAATACACTTCGTTCATCAATAAAGTATAATCTCACACACATAATAGATTATTAATATCATATTTTCCTATTTAACAAACAAATATACATTTATAACTTCGTTTAAATATTAGGAAAATTATTTGTTAATATAAATACTAAGATCATTATTTGATAAGAAATTAGTTTATAGGAGGGAGTCACTCATAGAGCAAGAGCTGACCAAAGGAGAGACTCCAATTTTTTACTTTTTTTCTAAGACATTGAAAAAAAAACTAATTTTGATGAGACAATGCAACAAACTTTGATTAATAGATTATTGAGTACATACAACTTTAAAAACTAGTCTTTTAAATTGGGTTTGGTTTAAATCAAA
>JAUZNK010047336.1:0-16376 GCA_035046665.1 Euphysa ruthae
TATATATATATATATATACATGTATATATGATTTTAAGACTACAAAAAATACTGCTTTCATATGTTACACAAATATTTCTACTGCAAAATATAAAAGTCTTTTTTTTTTCACAGGTTCGCGTTTGCTAACAAAGATTAAATTTTTCAAAGATAATGAGATTTTATTCAGTTTGGATATTTTACAATGAGACCCACAATCCAGTTCAACTACTCTGTTTTAAACATGAAAATTAGACCAATGAGAATAAATTTTATCCCAACGATATTTTCGCTTAATTAACAAACATAATTCAAGTTAAAACCGAGATTTTATGCACTCATTTTATGCTTCAGACTATTAATCTTAGAAAATTCTCTGGGCGAACAAAAAATTGTGATAAATGCCTAGGGGAAAACCATAGTTACAAAATTTTACCCAGATTGAATCATGAGGTAAATGTATATCTACCAGAACATTCATTTTAGCTCTTAACCCTGAAGTCGAAATTGGTAATAAATTTGTGGAAGTTAGGGTTGACATGGCAGGAGATGAGATGGAAAAACCATGCTTATTCAGTGAAGCCATAAAATAATGACTCTTTTTATGACGTTTTTTTATATATGATCTGTTCTGGTTTATTGTTTGGATTTTCGAAAATAAAATTCCACAAACTATTTTTCAATTACAAATGTTGTCTAGAAATATTTGACGATAATTGCGAAAGAAAAGTACGAAAAAGTTGTTAGAAAATCTTGTCAACTTGTGAGAATTCTGCAAAAAATACATATTTTTTTTTAAATGATTAAACAACTAGGTATTCTAACCATCATAAATTAATCTTAAAAAACTTTAATAATCTAAATATGTCTAAAATAAAATTTAAATAAAAAGCTATTAAAACCATTTTGAAAATATCTATTTTGCGAACAAGCCTTTTTAAATATTCCATTTGATGAATTTACACGTGCTTTTAATGGTGTGTGGCTAACAGGGGAGTTATTTATAGAATAAAACACATTAGCAACGCATCTTTAAGTTCAGTTTGGCGCATGAATGCATATCACGTGATGTCTTTAATATCTGTACAACGCTCAGTGCTCAATATAGACCAAGCTTCTTCTTCCAATTAACCTGCTGCCAGCCAGGAAGTTTATAAAAAGTTTCTTTTTGAAAATGAAACGCATCCTGTAAGAAAAATACATCTTTATAGTAGAATATTACAGTGAAAAAATCAGGATATGTTGAAAAATATTTGGAAGCATTTTATGGTCATTTAATTGAAAATTTTATTTTGCAGTAAAACTTCTAAAAAGTGCCTTAGACGGTTAATATTTATTTAGTTTTTGTTGAGGTGGTACCTGTGAAAGAGGCTCTTATTAGAGGGAGGCATTTATTAGAGGGAGGCATTTATTAGAGAGAGACGCTTATTAAAAAGACGCTTAATAGAGGAAAACGCTTATTAGAGGTAGGCACTTATTAGAAGGAGGCGCTTATTAGAGGGTTGCACTTTTTAGAGTTTAATTAGAGATAGGAGCTTATCAGAGGCAGATGCTTACTAGAAGTAGGCGCTTATTAGAGAAAGTTTTTTAAAGGTAGGCACTTATTAGACGTAGACACTATTAAAGGTAGGTGCTTAATGAAGGTAAGCACTTAGCAGACAAGTGATTAGCAGAGAGGGGTGGTTAACAGAGGGGTGATTAGCAGAGAGAGGTGGTTAACAGAGGGGTGATTAGAAATTTTCTGACCGTTTTTGATGCAAAGCTGAAAAAAACAAAAAATTAAACAAAACTTTTGCTGAGAATTCTTAGTTTCACCTAAAAGCTCAAAAATAAAAAATAAGAAAAATAAAATAAAAGTAAAACAAAAACGTTCCCCTAAGTTAAATGGGTAATTAGATATCAGATTCTCAATAATTTCAAAACCAATGGCATCAAAACCTTATAAAATGTCTAAAATGGTAGACATATCCTTTATGCATTTTTAAAGATAGCTGACACAGAAAAATTATATTTTTTAACGTCTTACAAAAGAAAAATTCCAAGAAAAATTTTGATCTATTTTGGACCTAAAAGCATAACTGGATAAAACGGTAAAAATTTCAGACGAGGAACAAGCCATCCCCAAAGCTTGACTTTTAGTATTTGTCTACTTTTTGGAAAACCGGTCAAATACTGCTATTGTTTCACTTAGTTTTTATTTTTACATGCATCGTTTTTTTAAAAAAGAACTCTTAAAACTGAATATGCTGGATTTTTATTGTTTTGCCTTTTTATTCTCATTCCTAGAAATGGCAACGTATGCTGATCTATGTTGCTGACCTGTCTTGTACTACTTCTGTCTGTTTGCCTTTTTAGCTTTTAGATTTACAAGTTAATACCATGGTGTAGTATTATGGACTGATGACCCCATGCCCCCTCCTGGTGTGAACTCATGTGAGTCCTTGATTCGTTGTTTAGTACCCTAACACCCCCTTCCAAACTATGAATGTCACCCACCTATTTAATCCTCCATGCCCTGCCCTGTCCACCCCAAGGTCAAGACAAAAAAAGTTTTTATCACCCAGTTAGTCCATTAGTACCAAAATGATGGAGCAACATCAAATTAAACTATTTACCAAACTAATTGTATGATTTTAAACTTGTAATAGATTTGTATTTGGCATCAATAGAAAACAGAGATTTAAAAAGATTTATTTTGATAAAAGATCTTGATTTATTTCTTAAAAAAAAAAGGTGGGTCACCAGCAAAGATCTGATAAGGATAGGTTAAAAAGTTGAAAAAAGTAAGGCCTAAAAGTACCTTATACTTTTAGTTTTAACAAAAATTTTCGATCGGGCCCCACTCATAGATATAGTGTCTGAAACAAAGGCATTGCCACAGGCCCAAATAACCATATTTGAGCAAATTATAGTCCATTCAACACAAGAAAATTTTCCAAAAATCTAAAATCAGCAATTTTCTACCCTTATCAAGGCTTCATACCAAATCTTAGTAAAAATTGATGTCTACAGAGAAAAAGTGTTACGAAATGTTATGGAATGACAAAACAAAAAACGAAAATAGGTAAATTCCTATGAATCAATCATATTATAAATTAAAAAAAAAGTGATAAAAATGACTGACGATTGTACTGACTATCAACAAACGTCATCAATGTCTCCATTAATAATTTGAGCAGCAATTAAATCTCTGCGTGTGTACGATGCATGCACTAAAAAACAACCTACATAAAACGCTTCTGGAGATAGATATTTTTCCAATTTGGTTGGGTCGACTCCCTGGGGAGGAGGCTTTTCTTTCAATTCTTCTAATGTGTAAAACTCCCTAAGAAAAATAAATTTTTATATTTTCAGGTGAAAATATCAAAAATAAAATTCTAAATTTTTTAGGATATATATATATATATATAATATTTTTATATTAAATTTTTAAGGCATCTACAGCTGCTGTTGAGGAACCATTCATGAGAAAATAGTTGTGAAACCACATAAAATTGTTGACATTTTGTGGTGTGATCATTAGGTATTCTTAGAAATAATTTATTGCATAGTCAACGAGTCAAAAAAACAACAGTATGACATTGTGTATTAACGCAGATATAGAAAAAAATTCTATCCACTCTGTTATTTCAACATTCAATCGAACTAAAATGTTTTCTAACACGCAGAGAAACTTCTTCAAATAATGTTGCTACGTTTATAGAAGATAAACCGTTGTAAAATAAACTTTAATATATTTTCTGCCAATTGCATTAATCAAAAGAACAAAAGAACTATTAGTTGCTTTCAAAAAAACATTTGCTTTTGCTATATTTCATTTTAATGACAAGACAGATAGCTTTTCAGAAATTAAAACACTGTCAAGGTAATTTATGTAATTTTAAAGTGAATTAAATTTTTTTGACTAGTGAAATGATTTCTCCTGACTCCTTTTAAAACCTTTATTTTTTTTTACATTAATTTTCAAAAAAAATCTAACACATAACTTTTGCACAACTGGAAGAAGAACAAAATACTATTTGTGATTAAAACAGAAAAAAATAATTTACCGTGTGAACTGGGCTAGTTCTTCAGATACTTTGTAAAGCTTGTCCTCTTCTATTCCAATCTATAACAAGATTTTCAAATCAAACAAGCACTTAGAAACTTACCAACTATACTCAAAAAAACTGAAAAATTTGTATCAAAAATTAAACTTAAATTTAACTACTCAGTAAGCTTGGCACTGAGGGCAGAAATTTTTTTTTCAAACTGGCCGATAATTTCAAATCGTCTGATATTTTCAAAAAAAAAAAGAAAATTATTGAAACAAAATTTCTAAAGAAATCTAACAAATTCAAATTTTGAACCAGTTAAATTTTTGAAAAAGCTTTAATTTTTGAGCAAGTTTATTTTTTTAACCAGTCAAATTTTTGAACATGTTAAATTTTAGAATGAGATTAATTTTTAAACCAGTTTAATTTTTGAAAAATTTTAACTTTTGAACAGGTTTAACTTTTTACCCCGTTTAATTTTTGAACAAGTTTAATTTTTGAACAAGTTTAATTTTTGAACCAATTTAAATTTTGAGCCAGTCTAATTTTTAAACCATTTTAGGGACTTGCAGCAATACAGCCAAAATTTTCAGCAGATATCTATATGAGTTGGAAGACACCTTATATGGCACTCTAACTTTAAAGAAAAGTAATGGGCGATTAAGATAAATTTAAATTCTAGTCCTAATATGACCATATATAGGCCTAATATGACCTAATATTTTGCCAAATTCAGGCCAAGGAAATTTTTTTCTTTTTTTTTCAAAATAAAAAGGTACCGTTCACTCTTCCATTCGGTCCTATATTTCCACACAAAATTTTCGAACAGATTAACGAAAATTTGAAAGAGAAATTGGCAAACAAAAAGACGGGAAAAATCCTACAAGACTTGGACCATCTATTAACCAGTGTTTGACAACAACACAAATTTTAATAAAATTTTTGTTACTTGCTTTAAAGCCTTCAAAAACTGGCAGCAATAAAGTTTACCTAAAGTAAAAAATCCTTAGACATAAATGGACAACGTAATATTACAAAATTGCTTTCCTGTACATGATCATCTTAATAGATATTAGTAATAGATCAGTAAATAACATTTAAAACTGAAGTTAATACTACTAGTTATAGTCAAACTCTCTAACTTGTAACGCAGCAAAAACATGGAATGGTTTTAAATCTAACGGACGATTTCTGAAAAAATGAAGAAACAAACAAAAAAACTCATTGTATACAACTTCATCCTGGATAAATATAAATAAGATAATAAATAAATACTCTCAGAGCTTGTTTTTATTTTCAATTATAATGTTCTTATTTTTATTTATTGTGTTATTATCACCAGTAATATTAAAATTATTATATATTTATAAAATGAGTTTATTATTCAGTGGCCACACTTTATTGGCATGGTTTTGACTGTTAGTAGCCTCCTTGTTATTTTTATTCCTTGTTATATTTTCTCAAAAAAAAATCTCGATTTATTATAATGGAAAAAAGATTGTTGGTGTTGTTATCCAAAATACCTCACTGCTTTTAACAGCAACCCCAAATTTTTCAACAAAATAGGCTTGAAAACGGTAGGTTAACATTTTAATATTTATTAATAATATTAATATTTATTAGTATTTAAGATTAATATTTAAAAACTAAAAAATAAAAAGATTAAAATTTAACAGAACCAAATAAGCTCAACAAATTTCAATTTGCATCCCACAATGCACCATTAGCAAATATGTGTTTACTAGGATTTTTTTTTAACAAACTGAGTTTCATTCTTAAATCTTGAAATAAATATAATGTAATATAAATAGTGTAAAAACTGAAATCAAAATTTAACAAAACTATTGGATAGGAACTCACATCAATCTGTAAATCTGTGATGTCATCTTGTATCACCCAGTAAGGAAACAATTCAATAAATGATTCAGGCTCCAGCCCAGCATATACAACAAACAAATTATCGATCGCTCTACTCACCTCTAAAATATATTAAATGAGATTATGTTCATCATTTCTCTGTCACTATGTCAAGTTTTAATTAATTTATATTTGACATGAAATGATGATAGATTATACAATGAGTCCACCCTGTTTAAAGAACACACTTTTGAAAAGGAGCTGCAAATTATTACTTATATAATACCGTATCCTCCATTATGCAATAACTATATATTTATCTAACAAAATAAACAAATAAATTTACCAAAAATACAAATAAATATGTAATAATGCCACCAATGAAGACGACCATGATAAATAAATACCTTCTGCATATAGAACAACACTTTCCATTGCTTTCTTTCTTTCTTCATCCCATCTACGGTTTCGTGAGCCACTTTCCCCTTCATCATCATCCGGCCACCAGCCAAACCACAGATAAATATGTACACCCGAATCCAGCATGAATATAGCTAAGGAACCATTAAATCATTAAAGCAAATAACAGAACATGAGTATTACTTTAAAATTGGTTTCAACTATCTTATTGGTGGACACATATAAGTAAAAATTCCCAATGCACATGCATTGCACAATATTTTTTATGTTGTAAACATACCATAGCTGTCATATTATAAAATATAATAATGGGTGAAAGTAGCAGAAGGACTCTTTTTCCTGGAATTTTTAATTAAAACTAAGGCTCACTTTAAAAAAAATCCCACCTTCCCTTTCCTAAAGGCATCTACAGGCACCAAAGTAAGTACCAAAATTTGTTCCTAAATCGGCATCAATATTAAGGAAACATCAATTAAAAGTAATGATATCTAACCTGGTTGATCAACATTATACATATCATCCTGAAGTACAGGAAACGGACAATTATATTTGTCACAACGTGCCTCACAAATGATCTCATGAGCAACATATGTGTCAGTAGTACATTCCAATTGAAATAATCGAGGTGACATATTTGAAACGTCAATATCATCTAAATTACAATCGAAAGAATGGATTTTAATTAAAGAAAAATTAGGATAGTGAATTTACAGTAAACGTATCTAACATGTCTAAAAAAGATAATAACTCTGTGGTAAAATGCTACGGTGTACGTGAAAAAAGATGACATTGTGAGAATGCTATTGGGCAGGGATGTGTACGGGAAGAAAGTTAAGGTGCAGAGGATAAAATAATTATTTTGTTATCAAACCAGAATAAAGTAAAACTAAAATCTCAAAATTTTTTTAATTTATTTAAATAGATAACAAACATTCTTGCAACATGATGGTAGTGGTTATGATGTAGCTTGTTACAAAAAATCCCCAATATTATATACATGTAAGTAGCCACACAACAAAAGTAGCACATAAAGATATACAAACCATCTAGCAAACTTCCATAATCTTCCATACCACCAAGTGCAATCCAAAATACCTCTGGTTCTTCACCCTCCTCTATTTCTGTGAGACCTATCTCCTTCATTGATCCTATTGCTGCTTCATCAGGATGGCTAAAACAAACAACAGAATAAATACTTTATCTGAGCAGTAAAACCAAATAAAAATTTGAAATGTTTAAACAAAAATAACAATAAACCCGCAAGTAGTAAAGCATATACAAATAATACAGTTCACTCAGAAGTTTCAGCTAAAATACAAATTAGAGTATGCTTTATTAGTAGTCTGTTTACACATGAAAAATAATGAGTTATTAATTATTAGTAAGTTTTAGGGGCAGGGAGCATGAAAAAATAGGGTATGGAAAATCTCACTGGTTGATTAGTGGAATACAGTTTCAACTTTATTATAGAAATTTTCTAACTAGACAAAAACATTAGTGTATAAATTTTTATGGAAATGTAAGGAAACAAGTGCAAAATTTTCTAGACTTATCCGACAGTAAAATTATTTTAAAATTTTTTCAAAACCTTTAAACTTTGAAACTATTGCAAAAATCACATGCTGAAATAATTATTAGAATTTTGTTTGATGCCAGAAAATTTTAACCCCATAACAGTGTTCGACAAAAATAACAACTACTGTAATGAAAATTTATAGACCTAATTTTAAGTGGAATTTCTTTTCTTAACAAAGGTGTAAGTTGGTGTTTAGTCTGTATTTTGGTCTGTATTTTAAACACTTCATAAAATAAAGAATAAAATGATGAATCATCGATAAAATACAGTTAAACATGGCAGACAACAGCAGTGAAGTATCTTCTAGAAAACATGCTGAAGAAGTTGCAGAGCTATTGATTCAATCTGATAATTTTGACTTTGATGTTTCAGAACTTAGTGATTCTGGAAGTGAATTAGAGCCTGAAATTCCTTTAGAAACTGACAAAGGAATTATTATTTCTGAAAATGAAGGTTTAGCAGGGGAAAATATCGAACAGCCTCTTCTCCTACCAATGTTAGCAGCCCCACGATATGATAATATAGATTGGAAACATATGCCAAATAAAAACTATTCTAGTTCTTTAAAAAATTCAGTTAATAAACAGCATATACCATAGACAAGAGCAAAATTATATCTAAGCAGTAAAATTTTGAATAAAAAAGAAAATATACTTCGCAATCAGCTGTTTTGCAGCATGTTCTGCAGCAATTCTTGTTCCATCATTCGATTTGCAGCCATGCCATAAAAACACCTCTCCTTGTGAGCAAAGTAGCAACACAAAACTTGATCTTGAACGTAATGATTCACAGTTAGCAGGAACTTGAAGTAGACAGGCTTCTTCTGGTATCTCTGCTCTAATACAATATAACCGAATGAGAGAAACATCAGTGAATTCTGAACGTAAGCCAGGTGCAGGACGCTTACCTGCATGTATGACCATGCTTCCATCAAATAGTTGCAACAAACTTGGAGGTTCTTTTCCAAGAACAACTCGTTGCTGAAAAATCAAAATACTGATTGTATAAAATAAATATTTTAAAGTTGCCGAATTGTGATTATTGCTACGCAAAGACTGGCAGTTCATTTGTCAAGGAGCTGTAAGTTAAAAATAATATAATGGCTTGCTCCAATTGAATATGACAAAGTTTGCAGCATTTGAGACATAAAAATATACAGCTGCTCTGTCTGAGTCATTAATTATTTATTAATTAATAATTAATGACTTAAAAAGCTTTTCATTGGAAAAACCTTAAAATCTCCCTGAATTAAGGAGTTACTGTTGAATATTGACTCAATTAAGTAGTGGTTAAATTGCAGACTAAATGAAAATACAAGAAAATGTCAGAAAAGCAAAACAGGAACAGAGAGCAAAAACACCTCACAAATGCTTTTTTTCTAAATACAAGGCAAAGTCTCTTAAATATGAATCCTTAAAACAAACCAGCATGGGTTCATAATCATATAACTTTACCTGTGGACCCTTTTCTTTATCCAGTTCAAGGGTCATAACAGCAGTGGCACCCTCTTCATTGACACTACAATCGTTACCCAACCAAAAAAAATAGCAACAGCGTTCAATACCGCCAGCTTTCATTGGATCATCAAGATTACGTAACGCTCGTACTTTTACTATGCGATACTGCCACCGAATCACATACCCTTCTCCTAAAATATTATTAGATTTTTTAATGATTTTAATCCAATCAGAAAATGTAAATTTGGTTAAAAAAAAACTACCTAACAGATGGTAATAACAGTTTTTTAATTGAAAAATTTGTATGCCACCCAAAAATTCTCTAAATCAAAGAAAAATTTCAGTATAAGATGGACATGCACTCTTTCTCTGTTTTAAAAGAAATAGAGCAAGAACTAAATCCTCTTCCCCTTAATAACGAAAAAGCAAGTACTTTTAAAAATATACCAACGAAAGTACTCAAAGATTCTTTGTCAGAGTATTCACCAATTTCATTAAGTTAGTTAATGATCTGATAACAAGTTCCTATGTTTCCAAATAAACTAAAACTAGCTGATGTCACTCCAGTATTTAAAAAGTATGAAGCAACCATTTCTAAGAATTATAGACCAGTAAGCGTTCTTCCTGCTGCATCTAAGGTTTATGAAAGGAATTCACAAAAGAAAATTGAGTCTTGCCTTGATAAGTTTTTATCTCCCAGTTTACGTGGGCACCGCAAAGGGTATAGCGCTTAACACGCTTTAACTGCATTGGTTGAAAAGTGGAAAAGCATTTAAGATAAACAATTATATAAATATATACAATAATATTAATAATATAATATAATAATTACATATAATTATATTAATATATTATATAGCTATAACCTATTAATTATTAATTATAAAATTAAATGCTTAAGGATTTGATAAACAAGCTATGCCACTAATAAAAGATCACACAACAAAAAGACGGGAAAGAACAAAAATAAACAAACAGTTTAGTTCTTGGTCTGAATTAATGTTAGGTGTTTTTCTCAAAGATCAATATTAGGACCTTTTTTATTTAATATTTATATAAACGATCTATTTTTTATAAACGATGAAGTTGATGTTTGTAATTTTGATACAACGTTTTATGTGTATGATTATGATCTAAATTCGCTCTTATTAAGAACAGAGCATGACACCTTGTTAGCAACAGAATAGAAATAGAAATCAAAAGTCAGCAAATATTTTGACTGTTTGACTGTGAAATTACCCATGTAAAATAAACAAATAAAAAAATAATAACAAATCAAATTTACTGATTCGAGAATTGTTCAACATTTATTTATAATTAAAATAATCTGGTTTGAATCACCTGAATGTAACTGTCCAAAACTTTCATCTGGCATCAATATTGAATTATTTTCACTGACAAACCATGTTTTTATATCAAGTGTAATAACATGATATCCGTCCATTCCTTTAGGAATTCCACGACCTCTCCCCAGATCATAGTTTTCCAAAATCATTTTGGGTAAAGGTGGAATGGCAACCATTGTCATGGGATCAACAGGTGAAATCTTTACTTCAGTTGAAGTTACCTAAACATACCAAAAAAGATTTTCTTTACTATTTATTTATTTATTTTCTTTACGTTAAAATAGCTATATTAGCTCTAAATTTTATAACAGGTAAAAATAATGACTGAAGTTAGATCATATCAGGGGATCATATCAGGAGATCATATTAGGGGATCATATCAGGGGAATAGGGTGTGACAAAAGCATGGTTGAGACCCCATGAACTTAGTGGAAGGAGTGTGGCTGTGAAACCTAAGGCTACTTATGGTACAATATATACAGCAGATTATTTAGCTTAATCAGCAGAACGTTTGCCAAGAAAGCAAATAACCTGATCATATCTTTCCTTCAATATGATATTACTCCGATATATTTATTTATAAAATATATTTTAATTATTTATAAAATATATTTTACCTATTTATAGAATATACTTTAATTATTTATAAAATATATTTTATAAAATATACACACCCGCTACATTCCTATACAACACACGATTGACATAATAAAAAAATGGAATATTTTATTCGAAGTACGTTCACGTTTCATGCTGTTGCAATTTCCCAGCTAAAGTATTGATAAAAAGATGTCAGGCAAAAAAACAAAAACAAAAAAACTATGTAATTAAATATCATTATTATATAGCTTGAATTATTATTATATTATATGTAACAAATTATTAGCCCACAAATCCAACAACCCACATGTTCATCAGTGTATATTAATGTATATTTCATCAGGTCATATGTCAGCATGTCAGCATGTTAAATCATAAGTTATTTCCTTTCAGCCATAAATCGTTAGTGTTCAAAAACCTGACTTAAAAACAATAATAGGCTACCAGAATTTGTTTTCTATATATTTCTTACGTGTGAAATTTTGATCGCATACTTAACTTACTGGTGTTTGTATTGCAAATCATTTCTTACTATTTTGTTCAAAAATATTATAGAGAAATTAAAGCATAATCATGTAACTAAAATCAGATACATATTTTGGTAAAATAAAAAATAAATTTCCCTGCATAAACGTAGTATAAAAATAAAACTTATCTGCCTAAACGTAGTTAAAACTAAATTTCCCAACATTACATTAATAACATTCCCAGCATAAACATTGAATTAAAACTAAATTTCTCAGCATAAACGTAGAACTAAAACTAAAAAAATACCTTCATTTCAGGACCTGATTTCATACGAATAATACGGCTCTCATCTGGCCAATCACAAAACTTTTCTCTGAATATAATCCATTCTGAACCTTCAAAAAGCATTGATAGTATTGAATGTGCAGGACGTGGAACTCTTTCCTGGGTTTGATGTCTACCTTGCTGCATGCTAACCCGCCTCACATGTTTACGATTGTTAAGTGAGACTGAAATACGTCTCGATGTTTTCCCCAGATGTGCTAAATTAGAGGTTGCAGAAGGAGCGTGTGATGTGTCAAGAGAGTAGTATCCCTCGTTGAATTTTTCAGTAGCAAGTTTTTGAATTGCTTTACGTTGTTGTGAGCTCGTCTGACGACCAACCCAAACATAAACTTCAGTAAGAAAATCAAAAAGAAATACCTAAATTAACAAAGTGACTTAGAATTTAATGATTAACCAATTCAGGTACAAAAGTGAAACCTTAGAGTAACTAGTAAGAATTTCCACATAAACAATTTAGGTACAAAGGCTAAACCTTAGAGTAACTGGTAAAAATTTAAGGAAACATTTCTGACAAAAAAATCTTCAGTGAAACTTTTAAATTACACAAAGATTTGAAAAGTAATTTATATTTATTTGATTACCACTTTTTTTCGTTTTCTTATGAATAAGTAAAAATGAAATATAACTACAGTATTCAATTAGCTAACTTTAGAAAGAAACACAAGCACAAACTCACAGAAGGAACAACTAATGCCTCTATCCTTTGATCCAATCAAAGTTTGATACAAATTTTGAACAAATCATGTGATTTTTGCGAATTTTGCAAATCATTTGCAAATAATAATTTAAAATTTTTTATAAAAATTAAATTTGATATTTAATAAATACAACGGATTTTCAGAAAGTAGATCTTTCAAACTGAAGGGTAGCACCACCCAAGAAATCTGGTGAACTAGTTGATACCATATAACATAAAGCTTACAGAATTTGTTAGTAGAATCTCTTTAGTTGGCATCCTATGACACTGTGAATCTAACGGTATAAGTTCTGGAGCATCACTGTTTTCAGACAATGTATACATCATATATGATGACGTCATAATCTTTTCAAAATTTTCATCATCAATGTCTAAAATACAAACCGAAATGTTAAAAAATGAATTAGATTTTTGAAATTATCATAACAAGCAGCTTAAAAAACATTACAATATTTCACAATTGAATTTAATATACCTTTATTATTTGTAATCACTTCTTGTTCTATATCTGCTTGTTGTTCTTCTACTGCAGTTAATATACGTAACGCTTTACTCTCCACCGGGTTACTTTTTTCTGCGTAAACAACCTCAAATGCTTTACATCCCATTTCTTTTTTCTGAATGATACGAGATGCAATTTCTGCACACTAGAAAGAAAAAATTAAATCACCTGCTTTTAAACAATATTATACGTTTTATTGATTGATAATAACACGTTTTACCTGTTAATATGTCATACAGTTGTTTATTTGCTTCAATTTTTACATATTAACCAGTAAAAATTAAAGTATTCTAGAAGTCCCCAGTTTGTGGAATGTCATACCAACACCCAACTTTACAGTATCTAAATGCTACTCATATACTGAGTGGGCAATACACAGATTTGAACCCTAAAACTTGAAGTTAGGAGTCAGATGCTTTACCGACTGAGCTACGTGAGTATTAATAACCAATAAAAAGTATTTTTATTTTTATACAACATCCAAAAACTAAAATTTTTAAAAATTTAGACATCTATAAAAAAAATATTTTGAAAATATGATTATCAATAAATTGACTAAATTTAAGACCAAGAGACTAAGACCAAGCAGAAGATCAATTTTCACTACCCTCACTCATAATATTGGCTTTCAAGGATGTTGTGATGATGTGATGTTATGTAATTTATTGTGGTCTCAACAAAATCTCCCAACAAGATCTTACAAAGTTACATGCCAAATGTACAAAATTATTGTTTGTTATCTAATGTTTGCCACCCAGAAGTATATCTAGTTTCGTGTGATTGCGGAATAAACAGGAGAAAAAAAATATAGTATAGCAGATGAATTAATGCATGAATGAATCAAATCTTTTACTTCTTAAAGCCTGGAATGAAAGAAACAAGCAGTTAGAGTTTGGGCCCACGTTATTTAAAAACAGAACAAAAAGATAGCATTATTAATGTTTTTCCTTGTTTACTTTAAAATCGAGCTAAAAAGAAATGTTTTAAGAAATCCATTATTGTCACATCATTCATCTCATCAGCCCTTAGCTTCACGCAAAAAATTAGAAAAAACACATGGATCACACGAAAAGAATGAAAAGTATGGTTTTTGCCTCAATTACCCAGATTTTAGTGAAAATAGGAATTATCAGGAAAATTTGGAACATGCTATTTATTTTTATCTTATTTTTATATCCTATAGAGAAAAAAATTAAAGAGATTTTATGAAAAAATTAGGGAAAAAATTAATAATTGAATCACAAAAAACATGAAAATTTTAACAAAAAGAATAACCTTCTAGAAAAACTTGTAACATTTATTTCTTTTCCTTTGTGTTTAATTTTAGGTAAAAAAGTAAAAGGACGTAATGAGAAAATTTGGAGGAAAATCAAAGAATCAAAAAAATCGAAATCGAAATACATGTTTTTGCTCGCTTCTGACTCGCTTACCTGTTAAGAAAAAGACAAAGAATTAATTCTTATCTTTTACATTTAATTTCAAAAAAATATGATAAAATCATTTTGTATGCTTAATGAAGGAGATATATTATATGCCTAACAAAATTCAATAAACCCAATTAGCTCATTTACCAAGTTTTTAGCAAGATTTTTGTGTTATTCTCTCAATGAAAACCAATGAAGCAGGATTTAGATGTATTTTTGTCCATAACTTCAAATTTTGAAATATATGCATGACTCACATTAAAAAAGAAATCTACTAGGTAGGTGCAAGAGGGATTGAAATAATTCTAAACACTTGTTGTACTTTTTTATCTGGTCAAGACAATTAGCAACAGAAGTTGAAAATATTTTTATTTAACATTATAATGGTTATCAGTCAAAACAGTCTTGTATAACAGAGAAAAGCAAACCTTTCTTAACTATTACTAAATCCTTCAAATGGGATAGAGAAATATTCTAATAGTGTAACTCCATCTTTTTGATCACCAGTGCCGTTTACTACTTAACATGTAAGTTACAAAAACCATGGTCACATTTTCTTTAAGATAAATGAGCAATAGCAGATCCCAAAAAAATTGAAAGAGTAAAACTGACTTAAGTAAGCAATTTAGAAGTAATAGCTAAAGGGATAAATCTTTTGAAAATAATTATTTTGATTTTACTCTGCATCAAATCGCTCGCAATTAAAAATTAAGATACTTCTGAAAAGCATTGTGAAAAAGACAATGAAGATATCTTTTTTACTGCTTGTATTTTAAATTCTTGTTAGTATTTCTAGTTTTATAAGTGTTATAGTGATATAGTGTCATATAAATATATGAAAATAAATAATAATGTCAAATATCTCAAATGTGATAATAATTATTTTAATTGTACTCAGATGCAGACATGACAACGAACAGGCAAAATAGTATCAATTTTATTATTTATTTAGTTTTTATTCTTCTTCCATTAAAAATATAAAAGCAACAAACAAAAACATAACTTTAAGATAATGAAAAAAAAAACACAAAACAAAGATAGGAAAAAATTATTTTTTTTATCTATGTATTATTTTCGAGGGAGCTATGAAATTTTTCCTGGGTTGAAGTTTGTTGTTTTGTTCTTCTTAAGGGTGCATCTAAAAGCCTTAAATAGTTCAATTGAAAAGCCTTAAATAGCTCAATTAAGCCTCACTTTGACATTAGCTGAAGAATGCAATTTTGCTTTGAAAAAAAAAAAATTGGTTCATTTGAAAGATTTGAAAGAAGAACATTTACCTTGGCTTTCTCTATAACATTAGCTTCAGCACCATTCCAACATATCAAATCTTTAGGCGTAAGCAGAATAAAACAATCATTATCGTTTAATGAAGATTGTGAAAACTTCACGACTGTTGTTTGAACCTTTCTTCTTCCCTTTATTTGAAGTAGAAGATTCGTTACGTTGGTAACTTTGAAACCATCAGCAAGAACATGTGTACTTTCCCCTACTTAAACTTTCCTCAGTTTTGTTTTGGAGAAGTCAACAGTAGCTTGCAATGCATTTACTGCTTCATCAGCTAGATCCCGTCTGTTAACCACTGAAATAAATGAAAACAAAACATCATACTTCGTAGGAATTTTATATTCAATTTATATATGTATATATTTTTTTTTAATTTTATACATATAT
>JAUZNK010047347.1:0-16375 GCA_035046665.1 Euphysa ruthae
TTTTTCTGATTTTATAATCACGTGATGTTATTCGCAATCCAAGTTCAAAGCGCAAACAAAGAAACGCAGCAATAGCCTTCCAGGCTATGGTTAATTTAAGAAACCGTGAAAAAAAACAAAAAAAACATACACCTTTTATATAGTCAATGAAAAGTAGGATTTCAAAAATAAGACGTATACTTTAAACCAGTGTTTAAAAATACAGTACCAGGTAAATGAACAGAATAAAAAGATGTAAGTTAAATTTTTAGTTGGGTGCTATCCGTCAAAGATATTGATATCGGATGACCTGCTAATGACATAAATCATGTCAACTTTCTTCAAAGACTCTTCTTTTTTGATGACATCAATAAATTTCTAAAAGTCGAAGAGATTTCCCATACATAGACATTTTAATCTATGGTACCATCCATCGATGTTATCATGGCCTACTTCAATACACGGTCTTATATCTTGCTTAAGTCGGAAAAAAAAAACAGAAGGCCAGTTTTTTATAAGGATACGCAATATTTATGTTTACTCAATTATTCCGTGGTCACATTTTCCTAATTTATTTTTTAAAAAAACCTTACTTTTTCACATTGTGTGTTGCATTTTAAAACTTTATATGCTTGTTTAGTAAAATTGTTCTAATAGATTTTCATTCATGCTTAATAGATTGTTTAATTATAGGAAATGTAAGGTATAAAATTAGATATAAAAATGAGATTGAATATAAGAAAAACTTAAAATAAATTATTTTTGATTAGCAAGAATAATTTAAGAAGAAGCAAAAACTACAAAATACAGTTACCAATATTTCGTAACATAAACTAATAAGTAGAAACTCTATAGATTATTTTAGCATGAAGAATATTTATGTATCAAACATAGTATAATTGACTTAAAAGATTATTCATTATCATTATAAGTATAACGACTTAAATATATTTTATAATTATATACTATTTATGGGAGCTCTAAGTACACCAGAACCAAACCCATGTGCCTTTCTATAAAAATTAGCTTAAAGCAATATTTTGGCTCCACGCTAAAAATATAAATATGTTGGAATACTTAAACTAAATAACTGTTAGAGTGAAATTTGATTCCTATTATCTGTTATATTAAAATACATATTTAAACCTTAATGTATAAAATATGAAAACTGAATCACATATGAATTTAGCAGCCTCGGCTAGGAGGTTGGACTCACCCTGCTAAGTAGAGATTTGATGTCAAGCATAGCACTAGGTCGTTTAAAATGCTGTAAAATGATTCAAGTTTTCATATTTCATACATTTAAGCTTAAATAATATAAAATAAATATTTCAATATAATAGAAATATATTAATATAAATTATAGCTACACTTTTTTATTTCTCCATTTTTCTTTCCTTAAAACCCACCATGTTATCAGCAATAACTTTATCACTATTACATTTCCTAGTGTTATTACAATTAATGTCAGCAGCAACTGTGTGAAGCAGACTAAGCCCTTTCGCTTTGTGGCTAAAAATGAACCATCTCTTCCTAATTCATGTAGAAGTTGCTGCTTTTTTTCCTTGAAGATTTAATAAATGGATGACATTTTTTTCACGTGTGTCGAGGTTCAAGATGCCTGAATAGTTCTTAGTCGCTCTCCTAACGATATAAAATGAATCTTAACTTTCTACCAATAACAAAATCTCATTAGATCTTCAACATCTACTCTTTTCGACTTCTCATACCTACTACTATCAACAAGCACCAACATGCCCATTTCAAAAAATTAATAGAAATCCTTGAAAACCATAAAAATGAAATAATTCTTGAGTTCTCAAAGGAAATCGAAACCCTCAAGAAAAAGGTTGGTGAGACTAAAAAATCGTTGAGGTGCGTCCACGAAATTGCTGCTAAAGATGAGAATGACACCTAAAAAAATATTTACCTAAAAAAATAACTAGGCTCTGTAAAAAACCATTACGCCATATTAACAAAGCAGCTAGAAAACCAGACAAACCGGAGTATGAGAAACACTCTCATGTTTTGAGATATTGAGGAAGACCCAACGACACATGGGACTCCACCGAGTAAAAAACTCGTCCAAATCCTAATTAATTATGCAGATACACCAGATGAAAGTGCTAGCAGGGTGATTGAAAGGGTTCACAGGGTAAGAAACAGTAAAATAACACTCGTAAAATAAACACACCAACACACATCCAAGTTTTACGACAGGAAAGATGCCCAACGCTTACTTTACCATTTCAAAAAAATTATTGTAATTAATCACAACAATAACAACATAAAAATATACACGCAGACCAACTATGCTCTCCCCTATTTACCGAACGAAGAAATAAAGTTCTTCTTAAAAGAAAATAACTTAAAGAAAATAAGCGAATCCTTTCGGCTACCTTGCCTTTCCCACAATCTTGATGGTAAAAAAAGTTGGCGATAGCAAGTAAAACAAACAACAGTTTTTTTGAGGTTGTGGCATGATAATTATTTTTAATTTTCCTTATTTTTTATTTATAGTTTGAAGTTAATTATAAATACAAAGTAATTTTACATCTTTTCGAGCTTGAAGTTACCGTTTGTTGAAAATCAAATAAATTTAAGAGTAATCAAAAAGACAACATATTTTTTTATCGTTTTTCCAAAATTCTCTTCAGACTCTTTATTTTTATTTTTTACTCTTTCGATTACCAAATTGCTGTAAAAATTTCTCTTTCGTAAATTTATTTGTTTTTTTGCATGAGCTATTCTTCTGTTCTATTCTATTCACATTTTTTTTTTAACTTCTCGTACTCCAGCTGTGTGTTGAAAAATTTGACTCTCCTCCGCGTTAAATTATTATTTTTGCAAGTATTGGTGTGATTTTTTTTTTTTTTTTTTTTTCTGAGATTGGTTCATAAAAACTTGGAGACATTTAAGACCTTGAACAACTTTATCAATAATAATTTCAATATAATTACGTCTAACATAAACGTGGGAAGATTTCCAGTTACCATTGTGTAACAATTTCCTATTTAGTCTATCAGGTTAAAATGTAGTCACCCAACCACGTTCTCACAAAAGAGGAATTGGTACAGCAATCTACATTCAAAATTCTATTTCCTTTAAAATAAAAAATAATCAATGTCTTTCATCAGAAAAAATTGATTGTTTGACCATTAAGGTTTTTAACTTCAACGGTAAAAATATTGCTGTATTTTGTGTATATCTCCCCCGGATTTTCGTATTCTGACTTTTATTAAATCTATTAAGAAAACCCCTATAATACGGACAAGAGATAACAAAAACGTTATTATAGCAGGAGATTTTAACATTGATGCTCTCAATTATGTTAGATTTAAAAGTAAAAAAACTTTCTTTGATGAATTATTTTCCAAGAACATTTTCCCGGCTGTTCATAAACTTACTCGAGTAACAAAAAACTTTTACTCGACTAACGACAAAAATTTTTCTAGCAGCCTCTTAAATGAAATCTTCTATTCGTGTATTTGCAAAACAGATATATCTGACCATTTTCAAACATTTTTAGTAATTCGTAATATTTTTAATAAACCTAACATTCCTAATAAAACTTTTTTCAAAAGAAATATAAAAAAAAACTTGGACTCTTTTAAAATGTCTATATTAAAACTTTGTGGAATGATGTCTTTATCTCCAATAATATTAATTTAGTATTTTCATCTTTCTTCGAGAAAGTTTAAAGCATTTTTTAGACAAAGAAATAACAAACACTTCACAATAAGTTTTTAAAATCCTGTTCAAACATTGGTTAAAATAACTATAAAAAGTACAAAAATCTTTTCCAAAAGTTGTTAAAAAAGCCAAACCTAATTACTACTCAAAATTACTAAACAAAAACAAGCGTATTTCTAAAAAAATATTGCAAATTACGAATGAAATAACTGGACGTAAATACAATAAAACACAATGGAGCTACCCTTTATGATAAACAGAAAATACGCAGTGAATTTATAAAGTATTTTGTTAATTTTGGTCCAACTTAGCTATAAACATTCCTCCTATAAATAAAAATTTTAAAGGATTTCTGAATGACCGAATCAATTCAGTTCTTCTTGACAATGAGCTAAATCATCAAGAGCTTAATGAAGCAATTTCTACTCTGAAAACTAATATAGCTGTTGGTTATGACGTTTTAAATAGTAACGTTTTCTTACATATTATAAGCAGAATTAGAAAACCTTTATACTTCATCTTAAATTTATCTCTAAAAGAAGGAACTTACACTGATCTAAAATCAACCCTAATTTTAAAAAGGGTGACATAGCATTGCTCTTTGACTACAGGCCTATTTCATTAATTCCAGTTATTTCAAAAATCTTTGAACGAGTTATGTTTAATAGACTTTATTCTTGCTTTAATTCTAATAAACTCTTCTTTAAGAAAAAATTTGGTTTTCAAAAAACTGCTCTATTGAACACGCTATCCTTGAACTCGTTGACCAGATAACTAAATATTTTGAAAACGACACATTTTTGTTTGGGGTCTTTGTAGACCTATTGAAAGCGTTTGATACAGTTAATCATGATATCTTGTTAGATAAACACTGTTGCTATGGAGTTAAAGTTAGATCATTTCATTGGACTAAATCTAGAAGACAAGAAAATCTCAGAATTAAAAGAGGTTTTGTGCGGAATTCCACAAGGATCGAGTCTGGGTCAACTACATGTTTTAATCTATATTAACGATATGCATAAAGCTTCAAATGCCATATCATTGATTATTTTTGCCGACGACACAAACTTCTTTCTTAGAAATAACAACGTCAAAATCCTTTTTAACGTCATGAACCACGAATTAGAAAAATTTAATGTGTGGTTCAAAGCAGAGAAACTTTCCTTAAATACAGAAAAAACAAAATTCATACTTTTCCACAAGATCTCACAAGCCGATAACCTTCCTTTAAAATTACCAAATTTATCTATGAACCATAAAACTATCGAACGAGAAAATTGCCTGAAATTTCTAGGTGTTTTAATTGATGAAAATTTATCCTGGAAAAGCCATATTATAACATTAGAATCTAAACTTGCATGTGCTATTGGTCTGCTATACAAACCGAGACCCTATCTAAATATTCAATCTCGTATACTCTTGTATTTCAGTTTTATACACATTCACCTTTCATATGCTACCCACAAAACCAAACTAGAAAAATTAATAAATCTTCAAAAACACGCCTGAAAAAGATAACGTACAAAAAAAGACATCATAGTGCATTACCTGTAATAGAGGATTTAAAAATTTTGAACATTTACAACTTAAATATCTACCAAGTCTTGATTTTTCTGTTAAAATATATTAAAAGGTTTTAAATTTTTTTTTATTTATGATGCACTATAAACTATTTGTAGCATCAAAGGAAATTTCTTTATTCCCTTATCTTTTAATCACTTAGTAATTAATTTAATTTTTCCTACCCACTCCCCCATTTATTTGTTAATTGCTATTTTATTACTTTATAACATAATTCCTGCAACTAAAATTGATACCTTGCAAAGGGTTCTATGAAAAGATACTCGGCATTCTCACCGTGACTTATCTTCTAGGTTTCCCCCTCCAATCTGAACATAGTAAAGTCTTCTTATAATAATAATTAATCTCTACTTAACTTTGAACTTGTGTAATTATTTGTTTTTATTCATATTTCAAACTTATAATTTTTATGCATGTTTTCTTAGTATTTAGTAGTGAAAGAAATTGTATTAATGCTCATGTTATGTCTTATGTTGGTAAAGACCTCATAATTAAAAAAAAAAAAAAAAAATGCAAATGCATGATCAAGTAGGTAAGCAGAACTATGACAAACGTATTCTGAAAGAGATGTTGATGGTCTTCTAAGGCCACCTCTAGATAGCAGATTTGTGTAGGTTAATTCTTCACGATGTATAACAGACTGATTTTTACATAATTCTATGCAACAAAATCGATATTTCTTTCATAATTTCTTTGCGACATAATCACCAATGTGTGCAGCAATTTGACCTGTTTCATCAAAAAGGGAGACATTTTCAGTTAATTTCTGCGATAGATAAAAAGTCTGAGTAAATATTATAGTTTTCATTACAATTTATATCGTTTTCAAACATACTGATACCTTCTTTAATAAAGTTTTTAATTTTAGTCACTATACAAGACGTCCTTTAAGTCTATTAAAAATCTTCCTTCACACATTTGTCAACAATGTCTAAACCTCCTTTCTTTTGGACCACTTTGAAAGCGTGCTGTCAGGACATACTGGAAATTATTATAAAAGTCCTTCTACCAATGAAGCTTGGTGTAAAACTGTTCTTTGTTCAACTGTCCAGCATGCTTGCAAAGTCAATATAAATTTTTCAGAATTTGGAATCTTAGAATCTTTCAGTGGTTCTAACCATCTAACTAATGCACGAAAGAAATCTGTTTTTTTATCTTTTGGTGCTGCTGCATCACCAATTCGGTTGTTAAATGCAAACTTATTTTTTGAGGTTGATATAGTCTGCCATTTGTAAAATAATACAAGAAAATTAGATGCATCAATTCGGTTAGGAAAATATGAATGACTTGCAGCTATTTTGTATCAAGAAAAATAGCAAGAGAAGTATTAACATTTTTTTTTTTTGAATTTTTCTGGGTGAATTACTCTGTTTGTTATCTTAGGAGCTTTTTTTATATCAGCTTCTAATTTTTTCTCTCTATCTTAAACATCATATAAGATTTTCCAAGATATTTCACCAGATTTCATATGAATATCATCTTGAAAACCACATAAATGAAAGAAGGAAAAATTTATCTTTTCTTGTTCAGCAAGTTATTTCGAACGTTTTTGATAAGATGAACTTCATCATAAATTAGAAAAATAATTTTGGAATTTTTTTAAATACATAAACTTTCAGGACTTTTCCCGTTGCCATTTAGTTATTTTGAAAATGCAGATGAATTACATGCATGGTTGTCACAAACTACAGCTCTGAAAATAAATTTTCTATTTCTGTTTTTAGCCACTCACTGTCTAATTTCACAACAGGCACTGCTTTAATGATACAGGAAATGTTTTCGTTTTTAAATCTAACTATCAAAACAAACAACACTTTTATAAAGTTGTGGTCGGACATACCGATAAAAAGAAAATAAAACATTTTTTGAGTGAGTTCATCATTAGAGTTACTGATCTTTTTTAATGGCCTTCTATTCTTTTCCGATTTAAGTAAGATATAAGACTGGGTATTAAGTAGGCCATGGATGTTATTATTGGTGCGCGGCATTTCCTGGTGACTTCAATGAAACACGTTCCATAACTGAACAGCAAAGATCGGTCCTGCACTCAGAAAATTTCTGTGAAATCTTCCTAAGTAGCTTTCTTCATAATAAGGAACAATACCATCCATGTCAGTACCATGCTCTTGACGAATCCTTTCTGAAAGCATCTCAAACTACTCCACAGCATTTGCTAGTGGAACAACTGCCAATGCTGGAATCAGTAGATATAAATATAAATATGGATCGTTTTAATATTTCTATTGTAGACAAACAGCTTGTATTCTTTTGCGAATGTTTGAGCATAAACGAAAAAACAACCACTAACATCTATCTCGGGGAAGATTGCTATAGCATTAATGTCTGTCTATTCAAAATCAAACAAAACAATGGATGGATCTCTGTTTTGATTTAATTGGTTGAATAGTTCTGTAAAAACGTTTTCATATGTTTATCTAGTTTTTTTTGGAAGCAAAGTAAAGACACACGTAATAATTCGACCATTATACCTAGCGTAAATTCTATAAAACTGGTAAAAGTGAAAGTATAGGTTTTGGAAAGTTTTATCGCAAAAACCTTGCTAATTTTCTTTTATGTTATATTTTAACTTCGCGACTTCGACATTTGTAGACGATGCTTGATTATCAATGTCAACTTTGATTCTAGCTTTGAAATGTCCTTTTCTTCTCAAATTCGATCGTAGATGTTATTATAAAATTTTACAACTGTGCTGAGCAATTAAAAAAACAATATCTTTTTTCGATGTACAGCAACAATCAATGAAAGCCTGATAACGTGTTAGAGAGTTCCCCGTATGAAACGGGATAAATGAGTTTAAATTAATTTATTAATTTATTATTATTACTGTTATTATCGTCATCATTATCATTATTACCTGTATGAAATTGGTGTCAAAAATTCTTCTAGTTTTTATACAAAAGAAAAAAATTCGCAGACGAAATACAATTTTTTTTCGACGCAGTCAACGAATCTGTATCGTTTAAAAAAGCAACCATACCAGTTTTAGAAATACTTTTCAAAAACCTGGAAGATTTTGCCACTTGTACCAAATTAAATATCCAGGATATAAAAGTTTTAATTCATTTATGTTTGGAAAAGTATTATTTTTTGTGAAATAATGAAATCCAAAGTTTAAACGACGCTGGTCCGATAGGATTATCTCTAATGGTTGTCGTGGCAGCGGCTTTACATAAGCTTTAAAAAACATAAGCTTTAAAAATCAGCATCTTAACCCTACATCAAAAAATAGTACGAAAATCTTTTCGGCGTTATGTTGAAAACTCACCAGCAAGATTTCAGAATAACTACCAATCCAATTAATATTCTCAACTTCTTGGATGAAAAAGTATAATTTTGCGAGCGATCTTAGCTATTTTTTCATATTTTGTTTCGCCTATCCAATTCTTTACTAATGATATTTGAACAAAAGAGAATAATTAAATCGAGAAAATACTTACGAAATCAAAATTAATTTCAATACTGTCTACAGAGAATTTTATAAACATCAAATTGTTTTTATATTTAATTTCGTGTCTTTACAAAGAGGGGTGTTGCAAAATGTATGTTAAATTTAAAATCATCTTAAAATGAAATATATTTTAAATTAAAAACAATATTTTTATCACTTTGATATATCATAAAATAATTTTTTTTTTTTTAATTATTTTTCCAATAGATCATTTCCTCATAATAAAACTTTATTTTGACATGCCGTATTTCTTCTATAGATAATAATCCATCAAACTCCTAATATGCAATCAAATTCAAGCTTTGTTTTAAAGGTTCATTGAATTATATCTCTATTTTCACAACTCTTAAAAAAGTTTACACGGAGAATTATTGTAAAACTTCAAAAGACCAGTGTAAAAATAAACACTAAGTGACTTTTCATGATTAGAAAAGCCATTATATTTGTCTCAGGAAAACAACAAGAGGCTTTCTGCTAGTGTTCCTAATCCAATTAAAATGCGCTGTTTTAAAGAGTTATTATTTTCCAATTGTGTTCTACACAAGGCTTACTAAATAACAGGCCTTGCCAACGTGCGGCTGAAGTCGAAAACTGGAGGCCAGTTTATTTTATTATGAAATGATTATCTTATTCTGTTTTGTTTATGAGGTTACACACAAAAATAGTGCAGAACCATTAGAAATTAAAATTTTAATGACCAAGGTGTATACTATTATTACACTATTATCTGTTATTTTTCTGATATGCAATTTCAGTTAAATTTTTATTAAATTATTTTAAAAACTAAAGGGTTGCAAAAAAACTGTAATTAAAGCTTCCAAGGTAAAGACATAAAGCTTGCAATTTAGAAGAAAAAGCCATCAGTTTCAGATCAGATAACTTCTGTGATGCTTCAAATAATTTTACAAAATTTATTACTAATACTTTTTAGATCCATAAAATCAGTTGCAAAAATGTATGTTAAATACTACGTGAAATAGTAGATATGGAATTTTCAACCTGAAATGTGTCATTAAATTGTTTTACAGGTAGTAACTTTCCATTGAAAAATGCTGAAACACTGCCACAGGTCATCTTATTTGCAGTATTTCCTCAGTAACTTTGTTTACCCAACTAACTTATTGAAAAAGTAGAAGGTAGCATTGAACTGAAATCTCACACTGTATGGTAGATTTACTCATATTTAAATGCACGTTAAAGATAATAATCAACTCAGAATTTTTTCAAACTGATTGAAGTATATTGTTATTTTCAAAATTATTCCTTATTCATTAGCAAACATCAAAGTTATGGAAATTAAGCTTATGAATTACCTTTATAATCATTTAATACAAAATTTGAAAAAGAAATACAGTGGCTCGATAACTTTTTTAAATTTTTGTTTACTTAAATTCCTTCTCTTCCCTTTTGATGTTGCCAACAATTAACTTCTATTACCCACTTCAAATTTCAGCCAAAACTAATGAACAGATAGTGAGGAATACAGAAGATAAAAAATAAAAAAGTAAATAAATGCTTAACACTGTTGCTTTCAACCAACGCCTAATTTCAAGATTTTCCGCTTTGGTTCTTTACTTGAGCGAGGTGAATATAACTGACAGTGATTTTTGAATAGTATATAGTATATAGCTAATATCTTGCCATGGTTTCTGTCCATAATTAAACAATACTGTTCTGATACAACCATGAACAAGTCACATAGCGATGTACTACAGATAACATTAATATTACTGTTATCATTATTATTTATTATTAAATAAAAACCTCATGGAAAATAATAAAACAGTATATTGTCCATTGACAAGCACTATCACCAGGGATTTTCAAACCACCACAGTTAATATCATTTGTAAAACCACCGAATTTTTGAAAATAAAGTAACGTATCATCAACTAAAATATAGCAATACAAACCAATGCCATTTTTATGTTCATAGACAAAGATTTTTCTTATTCTGGCAAATTTTCCATCACATTGCAAATATTCTTGTCTGGTAGAAGTTCACACTTAAAGCTAGTATGACTTGAATGAAGATTGTTGAGAACATTCACTCCAGCATTCAACTTCAACTTAGCGTGAGATATTGCAACTTTTCCAAGCATTTGCTGAACAGTTATGAAATACGTACCATCAGATCCTTGTATTAATTTTCCAAACTGTTTTTCCAAAGGATTAGAAGTAAAATTATCAATCATCACACATTCATGATGTGAATTTAAAAAAAAGCATACAAGTTCTATAATTATATTGCAAGTTTGAGAAAAGCATCTTGCAGTATCGTTAGTCAGGCATTTCACACGTTGACCAATGCCATGTGCTATTTGTTTGACCAATTTACACATAGCCTTAAATTTTTGTAAACTGTCATCATCAGGGGAACGAATTAGAGCTCGGTTTGGATCTCGCATCCGAATATCTGCACACGGTGTATGAACATTAACGATTTTCCAAAACTCCATAAAACGGGAAAGAAAATCTATTATTCCTTCATTACTTTTAAACTTTGGATGGGGTTTCAATGCTGATAATGTGTCATCAGAAAATATTTGTAAGCAAGGACGAACATTTTGCCTTTCAATTGCTTTGGGCAAACTGAAAGCTCTGTAAGCTTTTATGGTTTGGCGATTTGATTTTTTTCAAGATCATTCAGAGCTTTAATGTCAGCCCACCGTGCTGTTTTCTTTTCTTCATCGATGAAAAACTGAGTCTTGAGTTTTTTCATTTATCAAATTTTTTCTAATATTTTTTAACAAATGAAGATATTAAAACAAAAGAAAAATGTTATCAACAGTGCGCCATGGTTTAACTCTCGTAAAAATTTTGAAAAACACTCTGGTTAACTCGATTACCTTCACAAATTATCGCAACATTATTCCTACCAGCATATTTCACCATAACAAAAATTAGGGTTGCTTGATTGAAAACAAACTGAGAGTTAAGTTCACGTGCAGGCAACATTTTACACAAAAATTTCGGCCCTCCTAATAACGTGACAATCATAAAAGAGGGCACAGTATTTGTTATAAGGGCTAGTTTGTTAGCTGCTTTGTTAAAAGACGATTTCTCTATGTTGTTGTAAAGTTGCTTTCACATATACATCATCTAACAACAAAATACTACAATAAAGGTCTTTTGACGTTTAGATTTGAACATATATTGTTTATAAAGGAACTGTCATCAAGACTTTTAAGTGATTCATGTAAGAGTACGTATACTAGGCACTTCAAAGTCATCCCTTAACCTGTATAAGCAGTTCTTGAAAGTACAAAATATTCAAACGCACATATGGTTGTGTCATCTGAATACTTTTTATACCGAATAAAAGTCACATTCATTGAATTTACTTGCTCATAGAGAATTTTTTTTGTGGACCATTTCACAACAGTTTAGATATCTTAATGCTTCATCCAAATGCGACCATTTGTTCAACTTACAAATTCTGTTTACTGGAAAAGTCTCTATCTTGTTCTTTTTACCACAATGAAAGGAAGCATAAGTTAAATCATAATTAATTTATAATAAAAACCTTGGAACAAACAACAGTATTTTGCAAGAAATCTATTGATTGTGTAGTAAATTTTTCGTCACATGTGTAACTAATAAATTGTTTAATCTTATCAGGAATACAACCAAAGTTTTCAATAAAATTTTTCTTATTAAAAAAGAAAGCTCGTATGGCTTTTTATTTTGAAATTTATTCGCTTCCCTTGAAGTTGCTCTTGGAACTGAAGGAGCAGTAGGCACAAAACTTAGTTTGACACAATCAAAGACTCATGGGTGTCATAATCTTTTAGCCAATGTCTTTTACATACTAAAACATCTCTTGATTCGGGGATGTAATCTCTGTTTTTCATCTGTTTTTCTTGGACGCCTGAAAAATTTAACTTTGTTTTTATCATTGTAATTTCCATTACAATTTTTTACACAACATTTACAACCCATTTTAATTTTTTTTAATAGAAAATTTAAGTTAACTTTTTACTGAAGTTTTTACTAAGATTTTAAATACGGCTTCTTCGCTTCAAATTTTTGCCAATAGCGACGATTTACTGATAAAATTACCTCATCATTCTTAAAAAAGTGCGATAAGCAATAAAACTACATTGGCTTCCAGTTTTTGTCTTCAGCCACACGATGGCAAGGCCTGTTATTTAGTAAGCCTTGATGTTACATAAACATATTTTTTTAAGCAAATATACTTCTTTAATATTAAAGATCAACACAACAGCACTACCCAAGGCTTCCTAAAAACTCATGCTTGCTTTCTATCGAGCTCTTTTCAATGTATGCATTATTTTAACGTGGGTTTCCTTTCAAACTTTTAAAAAACAAAAACTTTCTTTTATATTTACCCAAAATATTTCCATTCTTAGTATTTTCTCTTATGATATGTTATATATTTACAGCATATTGTTCGCCCTCATTTTGCCTTTCCTCTTCTAAAAGCCATTCTTTAAAACTCCTTTTACTACGTTGAGCATACATAAAACCATTTAAGTTACTTCTATTATGGAATTTTCTCTCTGATTTGTCACATTCCATCGCCAAGTTATCAAATGGAATGAAAATATTTTAGAAACAATTGAGTTTTATCAAATAGAAAAGAAGTAGTTTTAAATTTTTACAAGTAGTTTTTACTTGTCTGAAGAATTGACGACACGTCACTAAATGCAAATATATGCAAAATTACGGAAAATAACCAACCAAAACCAACGAAATATGAAAAATAGCCAATCATAACCAACAAAATATGAAAATAATCAATAATAACCAACTTGATATGTTCCGTTGTATTAAAGCATTAAAATTGTCTTGATTGACATCCATAGGAGTAATTCTTAAGCAGAAGTTTTTCCATCCATCAATTTATCATGAAGGTTATTCATGAGTTTAACCTAAATTTTAATCTTTTTTTTTTTTTTTTTTTGAGAGGACAAGTGTGGATGGTTAAAACACCCCTTTCTCTAATAGCTAGCTCTATTTTTAAACGGCAGATCTAATTTTTATTTTCTGGAAGGATAATTTCCATTTGAATTACTTCATGAAATACTTCTTTAAAAAAATAAGGAATCATTTTCTTTTCGATTATTCCACTACACTTATACCAACATCAAATTGATATTGTACAAAATCAATTCCAGAACTGGTGTTTTCTACTAATTCCATTTTTTTTTTTCCTCTCGACTTTATTTTCATATTGGCTCAAACTTTTTGAAAATAATTAAGTTGAAAAATATTTACACAAAGAAGACAAAAAGGAGAGTTTTATATGCTTGTCCGAGATTATCAACTGCATGGTCAAGAATATTCCTTCAGATACTTTGACCTCTACAAAATACGAAGAACTTTTGAGAATTGTTGCACCTCACATTCAGAAATCCTTGTAAAAGCGCATTGATACCATATAACCGAGTTAACGTTTAAGTGTAACCTTACGATATTTAGCTACGGGTAATTCGCATTAAACTATCTCATCTAGTTATCGTGTAAGTTGTACAATTGTTGGAAGGATATTTAAAGAAATTGTAATGTAATATGGCTTCACGATTTATAATCTTTCATAGGGCAATCATTGCCAGTGCCGATGTTGTCGAGGGTGTAACTAAGGCTTGTGTAGCATTATGCAATTTCTTGATGCGAGAAAAAGCCTTCGAAAATAAATTTTACCCACCGGGTTATGTAGAATCTGATACTTCCATTGGGGATCGAAGTGGAGATTGGCTTAATGATTTGGTGAGAGAGGATTGCTTACAGAACATATCAAATTTGGGTTCAATTAATTACACTAGAGACGCTAAAACAGTTCGTGAAATTTCAGGAGTTTCTTTTTCTCGAAGAGGGTCAAGTGCGATGGTAATAACATGGTAATTAGACTGTTTATTAAAAAAACAAAAGTTTGATAATCGTTAAAATATATTATCTTTTAGCAATTAATACTATTTAAAAAAAAAAAAAAAATGGGAATTGATATTATCACATTAAAAAACGATAATAATATTTGTTTTTCCTGAAATTCAAATAATGCTTCCATGAATTATATTTCGCAACATTTAGTGTTCGTGGTGTTGTGCCCTTCATATAATCAACAAAACTTAAGCAAAATAAATTGTCAGAATCATTTTCCTGGTCATTGCTTTTGCTTGAACGTCATTCTGAGTGCTTTGAATTGGAAAGAGGGTGTTACCTGCATAGAAGGTGATTGTTACGAATATATTTCGTGGCTTTATTCATTGCTGACAGCACCTGTTGCAATACAAATAAGCTGTCGCCTGTTGATGACACCACCACCAAGATGTGTTCCAATTGCAATATTTTTAACTTTCCTTAGCATATGATCTTCCAACAAATTAGGTCTGTCAGCCTTTTTAAAAACGCCCTTTTCCCCTTTACTCTTCCGACAGTTAACAAAAATTATGTTAAATTGATACTTGTCGCTATATTTCATGGAATAGTTTTTGATAGCTAAAGCAGTACCAAAACTCATTTGCCAAACTTTATCCTAAAATTTTCAGGAATTTCTTTCTGATATTTTTATGCGCGATTATAATTTCTTCCTCAGCAAAAGTTAACTCTGCATTCGTTACATTTTCAGTCGACGTTGTTTGTCGTTTCTTTTGAAAATAATCAATCGCTTGATAAACATAACATGCCCTATACTTTTCAAGCTAAAATTACTTCTCGCAGGTTCATGTATATAAAAATGTTATTAGGGACGATCCAAAATCTGGGGATAAAGTAATGATTGAAATCGAGACAGAAATGTAGTCTAAAAGAATTGATCCTAATTGCTGTGCGGTCAAGAAGTTGAACGGATCTTCAGCGAAACTTATTAATGTTGGACATACACCCAGGGAAATTTCAAGGCTTAGTTACTTTTTCATTAAAGAAGAAGGTTCGGTTTTGTCAACAAACTACTTCTCCCGTCTGAGCTGGTGGCCTAGAGATTACTGACATTAAACTTTCAATAAAACAAGTTCATTACTCATTCAAAGATGATCGGTTTCGTAAAACAAAATTCATGTGCCTATCGAAGAAGAAACAGAACAAGAAAACATTACAGCGCCTATTAAAGAAGAAGAAATCGATAGTGTGGTGATCGAAAAAAGGAGGAAGTAGTCAAAACCCACCATTGCCGTTTCACCGGAGAGCGAGGAAGGCGAATATGTAGGTGAAAACTAAAATAAAGCGAGAGAAGAAAGCGAAAGCGAGGTAGTAGTTATAAAAATGAAGAAATCAAACTCTCTTTTCGTTTATACAGAAGTGAAAGCGAAGAAGAAGTATAAGAAGAAGAAGAACCTAATGAAAATGATGCGTATTTATCGGTATAGAAAAATAAACAGAACGTCTTAAAAATATCATAAGCTTCATATGAATATTATATTACTGATGACTGTAAAAGTTTTAAGTTGAGTTTGAAATAAAAAAACAGTAATTCCATAAGTCTTCATAATATTTTAATTCCCTGGGTGTAAATACATTACATATATAAATCGACTACGGTATTTGATCGTTTTTAAGCATTAAATTTCGAAATTGGTTAAAATTATTCGTCGGCTAAAAATTACAAATGTTTCTAGACGACGAAAATTTTAGCCGACAAAATTTTTACCCCGATAAGGTATAAAGTCCACGTGCCCTGTGTGTGTGTATATA
>JAUZNK010047358.1:0-16375 GCA_035046665.1 Euphysa ruthae
GTATATATATTATTATATTGTGTATATATATTACTGTATTGTGTATATATATCGTTATATTGTGTATATATATTCACTCAAATCTAAGACTATGCTGGATAAAAGGTTAGTTCTGGATCTTTCATGCTATCCTGCATTTTCTAAAGTAAAAGAGGTGCTTGAAAAGGTTCACCACCTGCTAACACCAGATCAAGAACATCAATATACTTTCAAAAAGGCTCGGTTTAAAAGGATTAAAAGCTCTATAGACCTGCTAGCAAAAACCAAAACTTCCACGGGTAACGCCATCTGGGAATGTAAAGGGTGTGGTGGAAAATTTTGTAGAGTTTATAAATCTGTATTGAGATGTATTTCCTTTAAAGATAAAGTGGCTAAAAGTACCTTATCTTATTCGGGGCGGACTTCTTAATTCGGGGTGGAATTCTTAATTGCAATTCCTCTATCGTAGTAAATTTAGTACCATGCAAAACCTGCAAAGAACAATATGTGGGTTGCGCAAAGTAAATTCTGACTTAGATTTAATAACTATCTACCCTGTTTCAGGTAGTACAGTCTTAAAAAAACTGTTCCACAAATGTCTTTTCACGATCATTTCAGTCAAACAGATCATAACGACACGGAGGAGTGGGAATTTAGTCTTAGAGAGCAAGTAGGGAACCTCACTACTATGTGTAGACGAGAGTTGTTCTGGCAATACAAGCTGAATTATTTTGTTCTCTAGGGACAGAATGATCGTAATTTGACACTTAATTATGGGAAAATTTTTCCTTTTTATTTTGAGCATGAGTTATTTGTCTACCAGGTAAGGAATAGGACCTTCCAAGGCCACAATACGCTACGCAATATTACAATTAAGTATTGCAATAATGATCCATTAGCATTGTTTACAATGTTGCTCTATTTAATTAGAAACCTGTCCTTTTTACCCACTTTATTTTGATACCATTGGCAGTATACTTGCTTACTTGGTTAAGTAAGTTGGTTAATATTAATAGTACGCGAATAAATAAGTTAGATGTGTACTTTTTATTATTCTTTACGAGGACCAGCTATGAGAGTTGCCCTCACGGGGAAATAGGGATCTGCTTATAAATTTACTGTCATAGCTGAAAATTGTTTGTATTATTTTATAAGAGAATATCCAAAAAGTATCAGTTTAGTTTTAAGTTAAAGACCAGGTTTTTTTAGGGAATTTATTTTTAAATTTAGGTTGCACAGCAGCAACAATATTTGACTACGTAATTTTTGATTGGTCTTTTAATTATAATTTATTTTAGTAACAAAAACTCTATAGGAAAATTTCTGGGAAAAAAACCGTGCTAAATATAAATTTGCAAAAAGTCTAAAATAACTGGTTATTAACTAATTATTTTAGTCTTTTGGTCAGAAACCAATTATAAAAAGTCAGAATATTGGCCAAACCTGTACAGCATGTCGTATGCCTGACGACAAAATGTGAATTTATATTTAAATGCTGTCTAAAACAAATATTTTCTTATTGATTATAACTATACTAATTATACTAATTATACTAATTATACTAATTATACTAATTATAAAATGAATTAAATCAAAATCTTACTAATCATCGCTTATGTTAAAAATTGATTCTATTTTATAATAATAAAACCTTAAATTGTAATTACAGCATCTTTTCCATGATTTCTCTGTTGCTAAAGATTTTAATTCATTTATTAACCCAAGCATAAGAGATTGTTTCTCATTGAAAAACAAAAGTCCTTGCACCAATCACACTTTTGTTGTAATGTTGTGTCGCCTGCTAACACCATAACGATATCCTTTTTTGTGGGTGTAAGTTGTCGCAGAATTCTTTGTATATGTGGAAAACGTCAAATCTGTCAGACACCAAATTAGAATGAATAGAAAAATAGAATGAATAGAAATTAACAAGAAATTTTTCTCGAGAAGGGAAAGAATAGTTTTATGTAATGTATAAATAGAAATACCTTTGGAAAAGGAGATATCGTATGATGTTTAATATAATCTTTTACTCTTTTAAAAAAACAGAAACGCAAGTACAACGTTCGTTTGCAACAAAACTAAAATCAAAATAGAAAGCTTATTAACAAAGTCAGACTATGGTCAACTAAATTAAAATTTTTAAAGACAATTGTGCGTGCAAGTTCTATAGTCTTACCGCCTTAACATTAATAAAAGGATTCTCAAGTTTTTGTTACGCCTTTATTTATAAAAAGGATATAAAATACAAAGTTGAGAATTATATTGCCAAAAATACCTCATCCCCTAAACTAAAGACCTCACCCCCTAAACTAAAAACCTCACTCCCTAAATTAAAAGCTCATGACTAAAATATAAAGTTTTCTGCTTAAATTCTCCTGAACATCACAAAGTTTTAAATTTTATTTTCAAGTATAAAACGAAAATATAAACAGATAAACATCAACAGGATGACATCACCTAATCCATTAATAGAAATTCAGTATTGAAGCAATGCAAGCCTGTTGTTTCAGCTTAATCAGAAATCTGTTCAAAAGTGCAATCTTTTACGAATTATCTTATCTTGGCTGAAAATTTGAAAATTGAGGCGGGGGTACATGCATACTTGGTCAACTTCGTCGTCTCTGTATTATAAATATAAACTGTTGATGACAAAGAGAGAGATATTGGGATGTGCGAATGCTGCGTCAGCAACATTCCTGAACCATCATAATATAATATAAATGTTGAGAATCAAAACAGTTATAAATAATATAAATCATCAGCCATAAATAATCAGCCATATAAAAAATCATAAGTATTGCTTTCATTTTTCATAAAATTTATATCCAAGGTTATAAATATATATTATATATATATATATATATATATTCTATAAAGTTTTTCAGGAACACTTGCCCTTAGCCCATTTCCCTTTCAAGTTAGCTTTCTTCCTTTGCATTTATAAAAAACTGACCTTTTAAATCTATAAAAAGTTGATTTTTACACTATTTTATTTACCCTATAGGTTTTTTAACAAGTTTGTTTTTACCATTTAAATCCATAAAAAGTCGGCTTTTACCATTTCGATTTACAGTAAGTCGACTTTTATACCCTTTATACTTTTCTGTAATTTCAAAAACGCATTGAATCACCCAAAAAAAAGGTTTTAACTGGGTATCATTTTTTCGGGTAAGGCATTTTTGAAGACTAAATTTTATATCAAACGTCTATAACTGCATTAAGAAATAAAATTTGTACACAAAATGTAAGTAATTGTAAGTAAAAACAAATGTACATAAACTAAGAAAATTACAAGACAAGAGAAAACAAAAAAATAAAAACAAATATAAACATTAAAGAAGAAAAAAAGTCGTGGAAAGGATAGGCACAAAAATTATCTGTCATATAACGATATTTCCATTATGATCCCGTTATACGTCACGCACAAAAAACATAGAGATTGATTCAACCGAAGCATAGTAAAAAAAAAAAACAAAAATTAAAAAAAAAAAAAAACACAAAAAAGTAAAAAAATTAAAAAGTCCGAAATAGATATTTATTCATTCATTGGCACAAAATTACTTCGACGTAATAAAACCATAAATTAGTCATTTCATATTTTTAAAAACTTATAAATAAGATTTGAGATTCCTGTAGGAAGGAATTTTCAAAAATGGCGTCTCTGAGCTTTGTAAAGAAATCAATTTGAGATTATCTTATTAAAAGGACATGTTTAAGCTGGTAATCTTAATTTGCTTGCATGCAAATGCGTGCAAATTTTTTTGATAATTCGGAATAGCATGGTTTTTAAGGGACTAAAAGTAAATTAACAACAGTTTAATAAAATTTTGTTGAAAATAACATAACGAGCTACAATATAAAGCAGGCTTATCCATAGCGACTCGCATGAAAGTTGTGGAACATGACAGTTTTACTAAACGTATGTTTTACACAATCATTTCAGCAGGATGAGTGGGGTTTTGCAATGAAACTGACGAAAATTTTCAAGATTTTGTGCTAAAATCTGGCGCCAGACGTCGAGATTTTGACATCGCTTTATTTCTCTATATTCCCGCTGGTGGGTGTAAAAACTATCATCTGTTCACAAATTAGTTTTTTTTAGTTTTATATGGCAATTTGTGTTTAAATCCAAAAGGGAAACCTGTATTTAATTCTCCAAGATGACAATAAAATCTCGAAAAAAGAATGCTCGAGTAAAGGTTTTAGATGTGATAAGTAACCGCGAAGCGCTCAGCGAGAATACTAAACTAAATTGTTCAAGTGGGCAATATTTTCCCTTGAGTGACTTTGCTGAAACATACCGCTAATTAATTAGCTAATTAATTAACTGATTAAGCTGACAGCTGATTAATTTAATTCTCAACCATTTTCTAGTAAGCTTGTACGCTTCTTCAACGAATTTGAATAGCAGGTTAAGTTTTATGGTGTATTTAAGTTTCTTTGTCTTTTTTTTTTAATAATGTGAAAAAGCATGATACTCTGCAGACCAGATATTTTGAAAATTTCTATAATTTATCGTATCAACCCTCTCGTTTCCCCATTCGTCTCAACTCGTTTCCCATTTTATTTCTTACGATTAAAGTGGCGTAATCTCATAATGCAGAAATCAAGTGGATGTAAAGCAGGAATAGAATACGCTTGTTTCTAATTAAAATATTGACCTAAACGTATTTAAAAAAGGACTTGTTTACATGACAACAAAATAAACTTTTAGGTATTAAAAAAAGAAAAGAAAACAGAAGCTGTTAATTAAACAGGTCTATACTATGGGTATGCAGGTTTTACCTTGAAGATAGTTAACTTGACAAACAAACATATTTCTCACAAGAGCTTACGGGAAGGATGATGGAAAAATCTCATTTTCAAAATGATTCCTTTTAATTCTCTATAAAAGATTTGTTACGAAAGGCAACGCAACTTGAAACTTTTCTTAGTAGCCTAAAATCAAACGGTGACTAAAGATTTTATGAGTAGGCTTGTAAAACTTTTTTTATCAAATAAATCCACTAAATTTTAGCAAAATGTAACGATTTTTTTTGTTAGAATCTTCATAGCTAAGCAACTTCGTCGAAAATTTCTTGAAAGAACGAAAACATTTATAAAAAACGTTAATAATGTAACCAATGCTTAGTCCATAAATAAAATTCGTAACTTAAATTTACATTATAGTAATACTACGGCAAATTTAAATATTTTTCGTTGAAAGGACAATAGTAGCAGTTTTATAAACAACCCTATTTTAATGTAAATCATGATAATTTATTTTATTTTAAACACATTTCACCTGATCATATTTACGACGTAATATTTAGTTTAAAAAAAGGTGTTGGTAATATCCCTTTATCTCTTTTAAAACATACTGCAACGTTTTGTGCTACCTACCTGACAGACTGTGTGAACACATCTTTAAACAATGGAACTTTTCCATCTGAACTAAAATATGCAGATGTTGTCCTATTTATAAAAAAGACGATGCATTTGGTATGAGAAATTATCGCCCAAAAAGTACAGTACCAAAAAGTACCAACTTCATCAAAAGTGTATGGAAAAATAATCTTTAAACAAGTTTATTCATTTTTCGAAGAAAAATTTTCTCATAAGTTATGTTTTCGAACAGGCTTTTCGACTTAACATGCCCTGTTGAAATTACTTCAAAGATGGCAATGCTGTCTTGATAAAAAGGATGTTGTTGGTACAATTTTAATGGACCTTTCTAAAGCATATGACTGTATTTTTATTGCTAAACTACACGCCTATGGGTTTTCGTGGCAAAGCCTTACCCTCCTTAAATGTTAACTTTCGGGTAGAAATCAGAGGGTTAAAATATCTTCTGCTTTTAGTAATTGGATTCAAATTAGAATACCCCAGTATCCTATTTTAAAACCTCTACAATTTAATATTTTTCTTAACGATATATTTTATTTTATTCTAGAAACAGAGATCTGTACGTTTGATGATTAAAATACTATTTACGCTCGAGATCGGTTAAACAATGATCTTCGTCTGATTGATTGCTGGATTCGTAACAACTCTATGGTTTCCAGCCCAGAGAATTCTAGCTTATGTTTCTAGGGAAAAAAGTTCCTGAAACCTACTCTATTTTCATTTCTGGTTGGGAAATTTTTTCATGTAAAGAAGTCAAACTATTAGATGTTACTATTGATTGCCATTTAAATTTTTCTACTCATGTTAAGAGAGTTTGCAGTAAAGTAAAGGCTAAGTACAAGGTTAGCGTTTTATTGAGAATTAGGCATGCTTTGAGTAAATGTCAAGCTAAAGTAATTTTAAATGCCTATATTTTGCCTTATTTTTCTACTGTCCATTAATGTGGATGTTTTGCAAAAAGTCTAATCTAGTTTTTATTGAAAAGGGACATAAACTTGCACTGAGAACTATTTATAATGACTACGTATTGAGTATTTTGGGACTTTTGGAGGTGGACAATAGTTGCAGTATTCATAATAGACACCTTTAGCTATTAATGGTCGAGATGTATAAAATACTTATCCATTTGAATCCAAAATTTCTTTGGAATATTTTTGATCGTAAGATTAAGCCTTATGATCTTCGGACTTCGTATCTTGTTAAACTCCCGGTTGCTCGCACTGATACTTATGGCACAAATTTTCTGTAATTCAAAGCTAGTTTATTGTGGAACACACTTCCAGATGATATTAAAAACATTCCAAGTGTTAATATTTTTAAAAAGAAGGTGAAAATATGAAAAGGGAGTTGCACATGGGCTTGTTGTAAATAGTTCTTTGTAATTTTAAAATTGTATTTCCTCCTTGTTTCGTTTTGTTGAGTATATTTCTTGCATTACTAACTTAATTTTATTAAGAAAAAAAATAATGATAAATTTCTTAAAATACATAAATAAATATATTCTACTCTTGATTTTGTAATAAATTTTTTTTTATATTTCATTTATTAAGATTTAACTAACGTTAAATATAAGATTGAATTAAATTTAATATTACTTCGACTTCTGTCGCTGTGTTATAAAACGCGTCAAATTTCAGAAATTATTTGTTATGACGAAATTCTTTATAAAAGAAGAAAATATAGTTTTAGGTTGTTTGATTCAAAAAGTCTTAGCAAAGCGCATGCTCTTTCTGACTTCTAAATAATTAATCCATACAATATTTTCTGAGTTTTATCGAGAAATCCGTTTACGTTTACTGTTACGATTACGCGGAAATTTTTGTGATGCTTGAAATTATTACCTCTAGTCAATTTAAGGTTTCTGCGGTTATGTAGATAAATCTTTGGAGTCAAAAAGATTTTTGGCTTCAGTCCATGACTCAGTAAATCTTGCTTTTGAGAAATAGGTGATAAGCTTTTAATAAAACTTGAGACAAAAATGAAACTTTCCAATTCGTGATGCCTCGTAAAACAAAATTAAAATTTAGTTTGACCTTAAAGATGAGATAATCACACCATCCAACTTTAGATATGCTTGTTAAAAACCTGTAATAGGATAGATAAGAAAATCCTAATCCTCAGTGAAAGCGGTATGTCACAAATTCACATAGGTTTACTGAATTTGTTATCTTTTGTTGATTTTTGTAATTGCTTGATTGAAGTCGATTAGCAAAAACACAACTGATTTAGCGAAGTGATATTAAATAAAATTGTAAACAAATGAAAAATATAAAAAAAAAACACAGAATAAATTAAAAATCATTGGCTACAAATTTATATTAAATTTATAACCATTTCTTACCATTTCTACTGGAAGTAAATTTCAAACTACTTCTTGGACAGAAAGTTAGTCCTCTTTTGATTTTGTACCGCAGGGTAAATCTTTTCAGAAAAATTGAAATACATGTTTATTTAGAGATAATCGCCGGCAAACGACCACTTCTCATTAATATCTTTTTTTGACTCATTTAATTTTTGTATAGAGATGGCCTACCAGTAAAATAATCACCTAAAGGTGGCTAAAAGAAATAAACTTTCTCATCAGGACCATATAATTTCTCTAGACGTATCGATTTCTATGCAAAAAAATATATATATTGGTGATAGTTTGTAATTATTTCTTTTTTACTTATGATCAATATATAAAGGTTTGCATAATTAACATGATTAACATAATTAGCATCAACATATAAAGATTTGCAAAAGCATGTCAAGCTTGTTGGCAAGCCAAAGTTAAAAACGGTGTATGGTATTTGTTGATAGAAGAAAACTTTTCTTACACTACCAGTGATTAAAAATACATATTAAAAATATATCTAAAAATGGATTTGAATTTTACTTACTGCTCATGAAACAGTCAGCTTTGTTTAAAGACACGAAACTAAATACTAAAACAATGGATGTTTAAGAACATTCGAATGGAATGTTTTTAATTGACGTGTAAATAAAGTTCTGCTGGCAGTATTCAAATTAATTTTGAGTTGGTAACCCCAACAAAACACAAACATAACATAATATCATTTCTATATAACTTTATACCTACTCCAACAAATATTCCTCTGAAACAAAGTTGCTTAAAGATTTTGCTGAATCGAAAGTTGATATCCCCACTAGACGATAAATATTTGACAAAAACGGATTTTTGATTAACCAGAAGGAACTATTAAGAAACAAACGATATTTTATAATTGAATGAAAATGACGATAAAAAATCACTAACCATAAAAAAAGCATTAGTCATTATAAACATAAAACAGGAACCGAGCTATTTTGGTGTCTGACACCAATATCGTCTAAACCTCAGCTAAATGGAATGTACCAGTCACTGACATTTAAAGTGGTTAATTAAATGGAATGTACCAGTCACTGACATCTAAAGTGGTTAATCAAATCGTTAATTAACTAATTAATCAATTGAAAATAAAAATTAGTTTAAAAAAATTTATTTGAAATCTAAATGTTTTAAAATTTTTATTTAAGTATACAACTGAACGCACTGTTTTTATATAAAATGGCTAGTGATTACACACACACATGAAACACAGTGTGTCATTTCACAGATTACCTTGTCTTCATAGTTTAGTTAGTTTTCATTTAGCTTACGTCATGAATATAAATAAATTATAATAAAACGATCTATACAAATATAAATTTCTAACGACTACGAACTTGCAGCATAATTTTTCATGCTTATGCAATAAATTAAGTAATTTATGATAAATTACCTTTTTAACTATTTTTATAGATGCATAGATAAGAAAACTAAGACGTCTTTTGCATAAATTACAAGAATATTTGCATTAGCATAATTAATATAATTGACGTAATGCTACAATTTTAAAAGTTCTTGCTGGTCAATAAATATATCTGGACTGTGGGTAGATTTTTGCGGTGCACCTAATAATAACATTAGTAGCCAATCACATCCATTAGCAGCTAGCCAACCAATCACATCCATTAGCAGCTAGTCAGCCAATCACATCCATTAGCAGCTAGTCAGCCAATCAGAAAAGAACTTACTGAAATTCTGCTGTTGTTTCTCGATTGAAAAATAGTGAAGCAGTGAAAAATTGTGAAGAAATGTCCTTTAAGGCTTCATTTGTACTGCCATTCTGGTACAAAAATATAATTGTTATCCATATAAATTTTTGGGAAAGCATTGTTTCATAATCAGTTATTAAAATACTTTACAAGACAAAAATAAATTTTTTTTGGTTTCCTAAAAAATCGCTACAGGTATATTGTCTTCTTGTCTCACTTCAGCTTAAATAAATTTGTAAATTTTTCATGAAAACTGATCTCCCTAAATGAAAACAAAGGAAGGGTTTGTTTTTATCTTTCTAAATGAAAAGAAAGATAGAGGTTTTATTTAACTCTCTAAATGAAAACAAAAAAAAAAGTTGTATTTATCTCTCTAAATGAAAACAAAGAAAAAGGTTGTATTTATTTCTTTAAATGAGAACAAAGAAAGAGGTTGTGTATATCTCCCTAAATGAAAACAAAAAAAGAAGTTGTATTTATTTTCCTAATAAGAACAAAGAAGGAGGTTGTATATATTTCTCAAAATGAAAACGAAAAAAAAAGAGGTTGTATTTATCTCCCTATATGAGAACGAAGAAACGAGATTGTATTTATTTACATTAATCAGGATGTAATAGAAATTGTTTGACTGCTGATTAGTTCTTTTTTTTTTTTTAGCATTGAAGTCATCTGTAATACTGCGCATTATAATGCGCATGAAAAATAGCAGCAAGGTATAAAAAGAACAACAAACCACTTGCTAAAAGAAACTCTCATATTGATGGTATAGCCAAAGCATAGTACTTCAGTGCCATCAACACGTGGTACATTCATTCTTATGAAAGTTTTGAAAGTTTACATGATGGGTTATTTAAATTAATGTGTTAACAAATTGTTTTTAAGTTTATTTAGTTGGAGTAAAGGGAATATTTTTTAGTTTTTCTGGTTGGGTTCAGTCAAAAAAAAATATACGCCCTAATAATTCTTTTCTTAAGAAAAAAATATATGCCCTAATAACTCGCTTCTTAGGAAAAAGTTGTGTCAAAATTATAGGTTGAAAGAGTCCCATTGGGTCACTCTACAACCATTTCTAGTTATAATAAGATTAAAATATTGATCCAATTATCTACATTCCATATTACAATCATACAATAACCAGTAAGTGCTCTTGATCGTCCCAATACTCAACACTTCTCTAAGTAACTATTATGGAAGTATTATCTTGGAAATTATTAGGAGAATTCAAATAGTACCGATTTTTTATTTAACCTTCTGTCAAAAAAAAAAAAAAAAAAAAATTTGCTAATCTACAAAAAGGTTATTAAATTAACGTTATCAAAGAACACCAACACTTTAAATAAAAATATTTGTGTTATGTAGTCATCGTGAAACACTTTATATCATAGAAGGATTAATTTACAATATAAATAAACATGTATGACGATATTTTGCGCTGTGACTTTGCTTATACATTCATATGAATGTTTGTTTTCCATACATCTACTTCGATTATCCAGAGTTTATAATGTCAAGTCAATTTAAATAATAGAATACACATACATGCACGCCAGAAATTCTCATTATGGAATAGCACAAGTCTACCGAAGTTTTCCGCACATAATTAAGTAAGTAAGTGAGTAAATGAGTAATTGTGTAAGCGAATCCGCGAGGAGGCAAGCAAGCAAGTAAGCAAGCCAGCAAATAAGCGGGCAAGCAAGCAAGTAGGCAAGAAAATTACAACAAGCAATAATATTTTACAAATATTAATTTCAAATAATAATTTTAAAAATAACTGTTTGTGGTTTGAGGTACTCGATATAGGCTGAACAAAGGAGTGATACCAGGTACTAAAATGAAAAATGATGATATTTGACACACCATCACATTAAAAGTAATAGTCAAACACTCACCCAAAACCAACACCGTTTCATAAGAAGTAATAGTCAAACACCCACCCCAAAGCACAGGGCAGGTAAAATAATTTATCAGCTGTGAGAAATTTCTCAGCATGAAAAAATGAAATTTGACCAGATTTTTTCAGATGTTTATAACAAATAAAGCTATAGAAATTAGATAAACTGCCTGCCTCTTTCTAAAATCTTTCTAAGTCCATTTAAACATCCACACAATTTTTATATAATAAATTCTGGGCAACTTGAATTAGAAGACTATGGAGTTTTGTTTGAATGTTTCTAACGCCATGTTTGAATATAGGGCCCACCCACACTATGTAAAAATCAAATAAATATGGGAAGTTAATCGAATATTTAGGATATCTTCAGGACGAAGAAAACATGTTATTTTTTAACATTATTGGCACTATTATTATTTATTTAGATGTAGAGATATAATTATTAGATGTAATAACTGGATACAGTTGTTAGATATGATTATTAGATATAATTATTAGATATAATTATTAGATATAAATACTAGATATAATCATTAAATATTATAGTTAATTTACTGCTTGCTGGTAATCATGTTTTTCAGAAATATTTGTGATAAATAAAATTATTTCAAACCAAATGAAACATTCCCTAATTTTTATTTTAAAAACTAAGAAAACAAAATTGAAATCTAATGGTAATCCATGTAAAAGTACTCAAAATTTCTTGAAAATAGGTATACAAAATGGTAGTCATGGTTACCAAGCAACAAGGCGGAGAAGGTGAAAAGTGCTGTTACACCAAAATTTCTGAAGATTGTCTTAATATTTTTGACAAAACTTTTAAATTTTGATTTATAATATTTATAATATTTATAATTTTGATGACAGTGTGATTTGAGCGGAACATTAATTTTTTAAAAGTACTACAAACTGCGTTAGTAAAATTTTTACGGTCTAGTTTTAGACCGATTCAAAGTCAGTACCCCAAGACTTTTAAACTAAAATTAAAATCTGATTCGCTCAAATCACAGCTTATGTGGTAAAAAGAAACTCCTGATAAATTCATTGAGAAACCTTTTCCGGTTAATATTTTGATCCGCGTGTCAAAAACTTGATTTTGAGAAAGAAGCATTAAAAAAAAAGAAAAAAAAAGAAAAAACAAGTTTCCACAAAATCTCATTTGTTACTCAATTAGAATTAAAACATTTTTCAAACATGCTAGCATAAATATTACTATCAATATCATATAATTTGCCTTCCTTTTTATGAATAATATATTTTTTGTTCATTTTCTGGCCTCCCACTTTTTAGTCCTAGAGCTGAAAATTATATATATATATATATATATATATATATAATTGTTATACAAATTACAAATATACAAAATTTATATGAAATTTATTTATATAATATTTATATAATTTATATATACATATAATAAATATATATATATAAATATATAATATATAAAAATTATATAAATATATATATAATTAAATTGGTTAAAAACACGCTCTGTATACAATTTGCAAATGTTTTGACAAATGATGGACTATCAAAACTAGTTAAAATTATTAAAATATCAGTTAAAAATTATATAGTTATGTAATGTTCGCCCATGCAATAGTTTTTAGCTATGAAAGTACATTTATAAATAGATCATTATTTCCACCTGAGGGCAACTGTCGTTGCCGAATCTCGTTAAAAAAAAATCACATTCTGCTATTCCATTCATATTACTGTTGATGTTATAAGCATTTAAATTAGAAAGCGTGCATGTATACTGCCAAAGGTATCAAACTAAAGCGAACAACTAGGAAAGATCTCAGGTTAAACAAAGCACCATGATATAGCCAATGTCCATCAATACAATTAAGTATTGCAATAGTGATTTAAACTTGACAAGTCCTATTAATAACCTTTATACGAACCTGGTGGACAAATGATACATTCTTAAGGTAAAGAAAAACAAATCTACCAATAATGAAATGTCATATCATGCCCATTAAGTTCATGGGGAACAAAAGAATTAAGCTTATATTGTCAGAACGGCTCTCGTCTAGGTAAGGTATTGAGGTCCCCTGTTTTCTTTATAAGACTAATGTCCCAGTTAGTTCTCCATGCTATTATGGTCTTTTTGACTGAAATAATCTTAGAAAGACATTGCTTCCATTAATAGTCTAGATAGTTGCTAAATCTAAATCGAAATATTGTACAAGTTCTTCCCACATTAGGTTTGTTGCAAGTTTTGCATTGTACTAAATCTACAGGTTGGAAGAATTGCAGTTAAGAACTCCACTCCGAATTTTATAGGTGTCTTTACCCTTTTTATCTTTAAAGCAGCTACTACAGATCACTCACTACAGATCGATAAACCCCACAATATTATCGCCATACCCTATGCATTCCCCGATAGCATTACCCGCAGAAATTTTGGCTCTAACTAGCAGGTTTTAAAGGTTTTTATCCTTTTTAAATGTGACAATAGGAGCCTCTCTGAAAACGTTTTGATGTTCTTCATTTGGTGTAAGCAGGAGGTGAATCTTTTCAAGAACCTCATTTATTTGATACAAGATGGTATGAAAGATTCACAACTAACCATTTATTCCAGCGAAATATAGTCTTCGGTGTAAGTGGATCCTCCCTAATAAATTTTTTGGCTCTCAGTACCTGATCCTTTAAGATTTTTTTATTGTACAGCTATCAGGTAAGTAAGTTATGCAATAATATTTATGACTGTCCTTGAAGAAAATGTTATTACAACAGTCCCTTAAAACCTTTTGTATGGTGGCGCTAAATAGACGAAGCAGCCCCTTAAAACCTTTTGCAAGGTGGCGCTAAATAGACGAAGAAGCCCCTTAAAACCTTTTGCATGGTGGCGCTAAATAGACGAAGCAGCCCCTTAAAACCTTTTGCATGGTGGCGCTAAACAGACGAAGCAACCCCTTAAAACCTTTTGTATGGTGGCGCTAAATAGACGACGTTTTTATAATTCAAATAATTCAAACGATGCTTCCATCTTGGATCAAGATATCTTCAAGATATTGGTGTGTACCTGTCGGCCTGTTGGAATAGTGTGGCTTTAAACCTTGCAGTGGGAGACCTCGTGGACCGCGTGGCGCCTTCCTCGCGTACATATATAATTGGGCAAATAGAAATGCAGTCGAGGACGGTTTCATATACATAAAAAAATTCTGCAAAAGCAATTCTACCTGAGGACGACTCAGCCTAGATATATAATTGGTAATTGTAAATTTATACCCCACATTTACTCAAATTCTTCAATATCCATTATACAAGGTTTTTTCCGAGTAAGTAAGATACGTTTTTACCAGTGGTTGCATGTTACTGTCACAAATTCCAATAAAGTTATAAATGAAGATATAGATTTAGATGATATGAATGAACATATGATGTCCTAAATGTGTCATAAGTAACTGTGATGTCATCACAAGTCTTGTTTTAAACTATACCCTAAAAGTTCCAACACTTTTAACTCGAGAACCGTTTGTACTGTTTTGGTGAAATAAGAAGCATTCTTCATTATTTAAACAACTTTTTAAATAGAGCCCACCATGAAGAAGTACCTTGGAATCCTTCAAAACTACGTCTGGTTCAAATGTTTAAAATTAAATAAATAAATACAAAGATAAACTTCTCTTATTATCAAAACGCTATGATGGTTAATATATTCTGTGTATAGGCTATTTCAAACATTATTACAGGATAAAGTAGATTGTCAATAAGATATTTTTAGGTCATTAAAATATTTCTATAATAAACGTTAAATATTCCAGCTATATCTTGCTCATCGGTAATTAATAAGCCATTATTAGAAAGAAAATATTTTTTATCTCACAAACTACACTTTTTTGAAAGATATGGTTAACATGCTTTCCAGAACTCTTTTTTAGGTGTGCTGATGTCCGTTGTAGTGAAACAAAATTTTTTTATCACGTCTTATAAGTCGTCAAATTTTTTATGATTTCTATAAAAAATCTTTGTAGGAGGTATCTTATAAAAAGAAGACTTAAACTTTGAATAAATTAGTGAGTATTGGAAAACTGAAACTTGCTTTTTTGCTAGTCAAAGAAAGATCTAGACAAGTTCGCATAGCGATTTGAAGCAAGTAGGTTTTTTTTAATGTTCTCCAAACAGTTTTCTTCCATGAATTCCTTCATAGAAGATTTGTCATGCTCTAAGATTATGTCACCAAATATTATATAATAATCGTATTTACGTAAATAAAACTGAATAGCTAAAGATAAATCAGATAAAAAAAACTTTCCTTTTCGTTTATCCGGGTTATAAACAGCAATAACTCATCATTTTTGCCTTTTCAAAAGAATAGCGAAAGGAGTAGGCTATAAATTTAAAGGTAAAGTAAAATTTCCAAGAAATTTAGAAGGAATGTCATGCAACATAAGCTAGAAAACCTTCACTTGTTTTAGACTTATCTTAGGAATATGGTTTTTATAACTGTTAAGAATAAACTTTTAGGACGCACTTCAGAATGATACTGGCAGAAAATTGCTGATATATATGGCCAAACAAAAAAGCTACATTATCTTGCAAAGCTCATATTTTTACTATCTGTGAGCCTGAATTTTTAGCTACAAAAATAACGTAAAATATCAACGTATAAATATGAATATGTTCATATTTATAAAGTACATTTGAAAAGTTGGAAAAAAAGGCTGTCTAAATCGTTTTTTGAAATTAATATTTGGCGTTGGAGGTGTCTGCGTCATCACCTCTTGAATTTTGCTCTCTGGGTAAATTAACAAAACAAAAAAAAAAAAAAACAAAAAAAAACATGAAAGAACGAAAACAAACTGTAATCTATTTAAATTTGTTCTTGCATCATCAAATCATAACATCTAAAAAGAGAAATTCGGTTTTAGAAGTTATTCAGCTTATTATCATGAAAACAGCGTTGCCCAATTACTAAGCCATGTATATGTGTACCTGTAATGTTTGTTTATATAAGTCTTCAGCTTGATCTTAAACCTTGCAACTCCATTTTTAAACACACACACACACATATATATATATATA
>JAUZNK010047369.1:0-16374 GCA_035046665.1 Euphysa ruthae
ATATTCTATTGATTTACTTTTAGAATTAGACAACCATTATACGCAGGTTATATGAATTTAATGTATTTAACGTCTATACACTGTACAAAAGTTGATTATCTTTACAGATAAAATTTAAAAAAATTATAAATTAACATTAGTGTGACAAAAAAAATTTTTAATCTGAGATAATGCGATCAACTACCCTTTCGAGAATGGTTTGATATTTATATATTTGATATTTATATTATTATGAATTTCGAAATCTAGAAAATCTTATTTCATTAAGCTCTATTTCGACTAATGTGTTACAAGTGGTACCATTAAGAAAAGATTCTATTTTGAGAAATTTTGTTAGTGTATCAGTAAGGAGAAATTTTACCTAGTTGAAAAATGTCAATGATATACATATTTTTTTCAAATTTCAATTTATAAAAAAAAGTTTTTGATTTCTTATAAAATTTACTAAAGTTTAACATTATTCGTTTAAAGTAAACAAATTTTGGAGATTTATACTACATGTAAAATAGATTTCGATCTTTAAAAAAGAAAAAAAAAAAAGTTTAGCCAAGATATTCTTAATGGCATAATAAACTTATTACTAAGGTATTAAATTTTATGCCTTAGAAAAAGTCGCTGAGACCACATCATAATAATCGTATAAAGCTGTACACAAAAAAGGCTGTCGATCTTGGAAAAGTAAACGTTACCGTACAAGCATTAAATTTAGCTTTTCGAAAGGTTATATAAGATAATATTTATATTTTTTGATGATTTTTGATTCAGAATTTTGAGGAGTTTAATTTTCGCAAATAACAGATTTCAAAAGTTTTCGAGTTTGGTTGTCACGAATTAATAAAAATCAATTTATCTCATTAAGGTAGTATATATTACGTATTACGTCAAGCTAAACATGTTTTCTTCCTCGTTTTGGCATAAATCTTAAAATGTTTCGTTCTCATTTCCGTGATAATTACATGATCTTTATTGTTCTTGGTTTTACCTTCTTCTCAATCATCAAAATATATATATTACAAGATTGATCAAAAGAAGGTTACCAGTAAGGAATTTTATTTATCCGCATTTCTCTTTTCGGATTACGTCATAATGCTGCGATATAACATCGAGATCCTCCTTTCTGCGAATTTATCGCTCTCCTGCATCAACAATCGACAATTGGCATATTCTACCTTATAGCTGAATGGTTACCATGTTGAATGTAATCACGCTTCACTGATGATCTATAATGTTGGTTGTTCTGCTCAAATGTTTCTAAATCACCTTTGATATCATGGTGCGAATACATTTCGGCTCCCGGTATATTAAACGGTTTATTAGCTACTGAAACGTACGGTTTGTTTGATTGGTAACCAACATCGTTTAGGTTAGATTCAGAGTTCGGTTTATTATTTTCTGCAACCCACTGTTCTGCTGTCTGCCCCGGTTGTGGACCCATGGATGATGCATCAATTGGGTTGACAAGCGAAACCGACTGCATTACAGGGACGGGTTGTGAAAAAGACTGCGCAATTTGATTGGCTGATATTGCATTGCCGTTGCCTGTAGTTGGAATTTGCGGTGCTTGCGCTTGTATTACCTGTCCTTGCTGTTGTGGCATTTGTTGTTGTGTCATTTGCTCTTGAGATGTTTGCTGTGGAATTTGTGGAGCGCTTTGTACAACTTGTGGAGTTTTAAGTACCGTCTCATCTGTCTGAGGCAGTAATACACTCTGGCCGACCTTACGCGTTAACAAACCTGTCGATGTATCTCCTGAAAAAAAGGATGCGATGAAAAATTTAAAACTTCCTCAAAGTCAGTGGCGAACAAAAGAAGATTTAATCGTAAGGAATAGTGGAGCAAATAGTTGTTTAAAACAAATATTTGACAGATATTGATTTTAACAAATAATTGAAAGATATTGGATTTACCGACTTTTTCGGAGAAGGTTAGAAACTACTGTAAATTATTTTAAATTTGCGATGTAGAAGTAAATTGGTGCTCATACAATCGAACAGAAACTTTTCTAGTTAAAAGATGCCGTCTATATAATTTGAAAATATTTAAAATGACTAATCAATGAAAAAGTTACGGAAATTTTCGGTCCAAATTTGAAATTGAGTTTAGATAACGATACATCTCAAACTTGTGGCAAAACCGAAAAATTTAATTTCCTTAATAATTTTACCTTTTTCAAATGTGGACCTCTGATCAAACATGATGTTAATGGCGGATCTACTAAAATGATAAGGGATAGTATTTGATACTCTGACCTGGTCAGAAAATGATCAGGGATAGTATTTGATACTCTGACCTGGTCAGAAAATGATCAGGGGTAGTATTTGATACTCTGGCCCGGTCAGAAAAAAATTTTAGAAACAGACGACAAATTTTAAAAATTTGCTTTAGATTTGGGGTTGAAAGTTTCGTCAGGCAACCGTAAATGTCAAAAGGTGCCCTTTTCAAAATTTAAAGCCGTTTCCGATTCTAAAATGAAAAAATCCAGAATCAGTATCAAATGAAATAATAGCTTTAAAGTATTAAGTATTACTTTAAGTATTACTTAAAAGTTCCAGAAGAACAAGCGGAAAAACATGTGTGAAGTCACAGGACTACGTCCGTTTCGCTGAAAGAATAAAAAATACTTACCAGGTACAAGGTAAAGATTTTTAGAGATGGGTAAATCAAATTCACCATTTGGCATTTTTACTCCAATACTAAGATCATCACCACCAGCTCCTTCTTTCATGAAGCTTTCCATAAAGTAATACTCATTCTCCTGCAGAAATATAGGACGTGATGTCTGTTCAGTGGGATATCTAAAGTTATGAAAAATACAGTTTTTAGAGAAATGTTTTGCATGTCCCGCAGCTTTTTGGATAATTTTCTGTTACCAACCATATTATAAGGCATGCTCACACTTTTCTCTGTCACAAAGTTATTTAAATCCCCTATGGCTTCTTTCATAACACTATTTATATTAGTGCATAATTTTTTTTTTTTATGTTAGCCCTTACCAAAGAATTATTTTTGACGGTAAGGACCTAATTATGTTTGTATTATCTTTATTAAAATTCTTGAGTTTGAAATCTAAAGAAGAAATATTTATCCGCAAATATGAATGTCAAAATAATTAGCTATTAAACAATATCGGTTATTCAACGAACGTTATGATTAACTGAATACTTTTTCAAAAAAGAACACAAAAAAAAAAAAGATTTATTTGTTTATATCCAAATAACGTTATTTTGGCTAATTAATTAAATATAATTCTTAATTTGGTTCATATCAACATGGTAGTTATTAGCTTTTTCCGGAATAAAGCAAGTAAAAAATAGTAGTAAATTAACACAAAAATTTACAATAAAGTTATATTCGCTTCGCGTTTAAGGCAAATAAATGCCTGGAATCCCCACACGGTGCGCCCCTAACAAGAACAGATTAATTAAATTAATTATTCAATTAATAATATGAAATTAAGACCTTGTGATAATAACTTCTATTCATTCACACCGAAAACCAAAAAAAAATTTTTTTAACCCTTGTTTGAATTGGTTCTAATCTATTTCTCTTTATAAAATAAAAAAGGGTTATTTTTATTCTAACGTGGGGCACTGTTGTTATTTCCAAACAATATACATAATGACATTCATTTGTAGAGAATTACATGCATTATAGGATATATTCTTAAAAGAAAAATATTTTTTTTTTTTCAAATTTAACGTTTTCTATCCTCGTGTATAAAAAAAATTTGGCAATAAATATGAAAAGATCAAAGTAGACTGAATACCTAGCATTTATGTAATAATAGTTTATCAATTTAACCAATGAGTTGATAAAAAAATATCGAGTTACTACATAGAATTTTATTATGCTCCATTTCTGTAATACAAATAATATCGACAATTCGCAATTTTAATATTTTTGTCTCAACTGTTCAAATATTTGATTGAGGCATCAGAGATTCACTGGAATACAAAATTACGAATATTTTTTTAAAATGTAATACAATAACTTATAAAATGTGTTAGGTTCCTAAAAGTTTTATTTCAAAGGGCGTCAGGTATGTCAAAGTGTGAGCACAGCTGCAACATAACCTGCAGTCGCAGCAAAAATACATATTTTCAATATACATATAAATATAAATATACATATTTAAAATGATAATTTTTAATTTTACTCACTTGTGCCATTGTCTGAATGATGTATAGTGTCCATGTTTCATTTCCAAAATAAGATTGGAATGTATTTCCTCTGTATCAGGACTTATCCAGAGCTCACATTCATTGTCACAAGATATATAAAACACATATTCACCTGTTTCTGGTGCCTAAAATAAATGAGATTCTTTAGCCAGAGGATAAAATGAATTTACTGAATAGACAAGCGTAAAATTATAGGGCCCTGCTGGCTTCGTCGAGTTTCCAATTAACGTCTTTTATAGAAAATGACACTGTATCTTCATTTATGAATTTTTATTTTACTTGTATAAAACTTCAAAGAGGTGATGAACAGATGCTAAGAGATTTTTGTGTGTCATCCGTAACAGTAAAGCTCAAACTAATCTTACACATAAAAAGTCTAACGAATAAGTCTTTGACCCAGTAAAGAATAAAGAGAAATTAAGTTTATTACTTTAAAATAAGTCGACAATCGCTGTCCATAACCGTCTCCTGCATTTGGGGGAGCTTCAAATTTATCGAGTACAATATATTCATCTGGATTTGTAGGGAATCGAGGGTTGTTAGTAAGTAGAGTAAGAAGTGGACTTAAACCAAGTCCAAACCATACCTCACGGAGAACGCCATCGTCATCTAAAAACGCACCAATATATATTTAACAAGAGCATGAAGATGCAACCGTTACAAACGACCATCCAATTAAAATTACTTGAAATTTTCCACTTCTCATCCCAACTTTAATTAAAAAAATAAACTTGCTATGTAGCTGATTCAATAAATTTTGGAAGATATATGGACGCAGTTTAACACACCCTACGTTTTTGATTTAATTGTATATTTCATAGCACAAAAAGTTTACCGAAATAAAGTATTGTCAGATTGGTTGTAAGATTCAAAAGTTTGTAACATATTGAATATATTGGATGGCCTTAATAAATTAGAAATTTATTGAGCATTGTGACCTAGTTATTGCATCTGAATCAAATGGTTTGAAAAATATCACTAGGGAAATGCATAACTAGTTTAAGAATGGTATGCAAAATATCATTTAAAAAACTTCTTTTTAAAATATTCTTCAGAGATTATTCAAACTTACGAGATCATTGTTTAAGTTTGCGAATTTTCTAACAACGCGTGCAAATAAAAATACGAACAGAATAAATTGAATTAAAGTAAAAAGGGATTTTTTTTCCCATTATTTTCAATATCTAAGTTTATTTTGGATGTGACATCAATTTAATCATGTGTTTTGATCTATTTACCCGTATGTGGTCTATTAACTCTTGGTTGTACTGAAGTTTGTTTTAAGTCTAACTTTGATGTTTCATCTCGATGCGCTGCTGACATGTGTTGAGGAGGTTCAAATTGAGGCGTTGCACTAGGCGCTATATGTGATGGTACCACAGCATAGGTTGCATCGTTTGATGGTGCTGCAGCTTTAGCAACAGGAGCAGGTTGTAAATTTACACTGGTAGATTCTACAAATAAATAATAAAAAGGGCGTGTTTCTATGTATTTGACAAAAAGGAAAGTTAACATGCAAGTATAAGCTAAATTAAACTATCTGTTATAAACGAAAACTGACCAAAAACTGCAAACCCAAAGAAACTAAATAAACATCTAATATAACAAAAATCGTGCAAAATGCATGCAAAAACTGATTAAAAACTACAACATCAAGTTAGCTAAAATCGTAACTAAGGCATGCAGATGATATATGCGTGTACCTTGCATAACAGTTGTCGTTGTTGGAGTGGTGCTAATTTCTACAATAGGTGGAGTAGATGTTGTGATAGTTGTTGATACCATGGTTTCCGCTGCTGCAGTGGTATTCACCACTGTGGTAGTTGTTACTGTTGTTGAAGGTGTACTTAGTATTAGGGACGCGTTTTTTGTTTGGACTTTGTTATTATCTGACGCTACAAGGGAATGATCAGAATTAACTTAAATTTTGCTCTAGCAAATCCTCAAAAGTAATGCTTCATAAATCTAAAGCAAGGCTAATTTATTTAGTAGCAGAAAAATTTAAAATAACCACTAGTTGTGACCACTGGACCCTGAAATAGATAAAAAAAAAAAAAAAAAAAAATATTTGAAATGGTAAGAAAAGTTATTGATAAGTAAGACGTATTTTTGGCTAGTTTTGAATTCACTGGCCTTAGACATTTTTTTTTTGATAATAACTGTTTAAAAGAAATTCAATTATCAGTGGTCAACCATGGTACATTCTTGACCCTAAAAGTCTGATTTCCAATGAAGATCACAACTTCTAAAACAAAAATATATTGTTTATTTTTATTACCAGACATCATCCGATAGAGTAGAAAAATCTGCATTGATGATATATTTAACATTTTTTAAAACAGCCTTCGTTCATCTTCTTTTTTAGCTTCAAACTTAAATCTTTTTCCAAAAACCTTCATTTTCTTATCTATGAAGAAATCAAATTTAAGATCGAATGATCTCATAAAAAACTGTTAAATAAGTCGTTATTCTATAAAAATTTTTTCGTTCTTTTGAATGTTTAAAGTGGTTTAAAATATGGACCTTTTTAAAGACTTACTATTTTTCTTGGCACTAATCTTTACAGTAAATTTGGAGCCAAGAAGTCACCAAAATATATTTATTTAATGATTCATCTCTAAGATGATACCTTACCTTTGACTGACTCACAGTCAACATTTCTTGGATAGTCACATATGTTGGTGATTGGATTAAACATTTTGCCACGGTCACAACTTTTATAGTTTCCATGGTAACCGTGACATTCTATATAACCTATACAATCTTTAGGTATCGGACACACGCTATCGGGAATTGCACAGCATGAACGAGTCATTTGTAGGGAAACGGTAGCAGGGCGAAGCTATAAAAAATGAAATTATCTGTAACTGATAACAAAAGTCTGAACTAACAACACATCGGTTGCTACATCTAGTAATAAAATTTCTTTTATAAAATAGGAATCAGTCTTTTTATTTTATGAACTAACGTATTGAGCAGCTTTCAAGTAATTTTCGTTGTTTCTAGGAGCTAGCAAATAAACCAGTTTTTATTTCTAGAAGGCCCAAAGGTTTGGTCCTGGTGCATTTAGAGACGATTTTTGTTCACGGTAAAAAAAATTATTGGAATCAAGCTCACACCTATAAATGTCTGAAACTAATTTCTAAACCACTCTGTCAGAAAACCATCAGTAGTCAAAGTTCATGAAGATTCTCAACCTTGACACTCAAACTTGAAACTGCATTAATTTTTCTGTCAAATTTAGACTTTATATAGTAATAAATATTGGCAGTAAAAATTTAAGGCAAAAAAAATATTTATCTGCTTGTTTAACACATATTTAGTACATAGACAATAAACCGCAAAAAGTCTTGCATCATTAACTACATGAAGAATTGCGTTGGCACGAAATATTTTGTTTATGTGACGTCATAGTTGTTGGATGTTTTATTTTAAATTTTATTTTTGCATGGTTTGATTACTTGTTAAATTTGTAGCACTCGTTTTGTAGTAATACATAAATTGATACTAAATATATATTTTGCTTATAAAACTTTTGATTAAACTAAAAAAAATGACCGCTTTTATCATGCCATAGTCAAAAATACATTTTTAGACTCCTGCTTACATGCAAAAGTCATACGATTTTTCTGTCACCTTAAAGCAATATAAAAAAAAAAATTTAATTAACCAAAATACAATATTAGTACTCACAAGTACTGGCTGTAACTGTTGGGGATGTTCAACCCCTTTATGAATATCTAATTTCTTTGTATTTGGTACCACTGGAGCAGGTGTCTTTTTTACATGGAGTGGCGCAAGCGTAGGGGGAGCCGGAAATGCGTGAGGAGCAGCAAATGTGTGTTTTTGTGAAGCATTTATAACAGTTGGTGCGGCAGTAGTCGGAACCTGTGCACCTGAATGAGCAACCACTCGTTGACCTAATGGAACAGGCGGTGGAAGAGGGGCTTTCTCAGGCGGTGGCACTGCAGGTGCAGATAGTTGAGGGGGTAAAGAAACTAGGGGTGCTTGTGGTGGAGGTGGTGCAAGTGCAGCTTCTAATTTAGCATCAGATGGTATCTTTGATTCTAAAGGCATAGCTGTTGGTAATCTATGCATTAGATTAGAATGTGTTTTAGTAATGAGCAAGTTAAGTGCTGGAACTGTTGTTTTTGGATGTGTTGTCTTAGCTCTTTGGGCAGGAGTGGGTAATCTAGGGTTAGGATACACTGGGTTTGAAGAAGGTACTGGTTGTGGCGGTCTTGATGTAGGAGGTTTTATTGTTGTTCTAGGAGAAGTTCTGGTACGGGGAAGTGCAGTAGCAGCAACGGTTGTTGGAGGATGTGGGGAAGGAGGCTTGGACTCTTTAGAAGATTCAGCAAGTTGTGGTGCAGGAGTCGGTTCGGCACTCTCGGCAGACTTTTCTTCGTTTTCTGCTTGAGACTTAATTTCTAGAGGGAGTTGATTATTTTCTTGGCTAGTTGCTTTTATCTCAGGTGTTGGTGTATCGGCTGCTGGATTTGTTTCTTCAAGTGCAGCTGAGGAAGGTGATATTGGTTTCAACGCTGCATCACTAGTAGAATTTTTTATTTCGCTTGGTTGTCCTGGTGGTAAAATAGGAGGGGCAACTGGAGTTTCGTCACTCTTTTGAGATATTAAAGCATTCGCAGTTGAATTTCTAGATAAAGCTGCTGCTGCTGCAGCTGCTTTATGAGCATCTTCAAATTGATTTCCTTTCTGTTCAATAAGCTTTAGAATCTTTGAAGCCATGTCAGGGGAAATATGCAACTGGTCTTTCTCAGTTAAACTACCTAAACTTACTGGCAAGCTAGGATTAAGTTGTTGCAAGGACTCTAAGGAACCCTCTAAAGTTTGAGATGTAACAGGATTTTCGTTTACTGGAACGGATGTAGTGGGGCGTCGCATAGTAGTAACACCATCTAAAGGTGTTGCTTGAGAAGGTATTAATCCAGAATCGGTTGGTGGTATGGTGGGTGTTTGATATACAAAACTGTTAATATCTAAAGAGAAAGAAAACATTATCACAACGAAAATCATATATCTAAGATTTAATACAGGAGTAAAAACTTTAACCTCACCAAATTATGAATTAAAAAAATTTTATCTTGGTCATTAATTTTTAGGCTAATTCTACAGGTCTACTCATGAACTAGGATTTTCAAATCTGCTACCTTGAATCCACTAAAGAAGTCACTGTCAAAATATTAGAATAGTCCAGTTTGGAAATTTCTCACCTCAGGAAATTTAACAAATAAATTTACAAAGTTTACTGAAAGAAAATTTTGAAATGTTCAACATCAGTAGGAAAAACAAATAATAAAAATAACTTTTATCAACTAAAATATTTGTAAATTTATCTTAAAAAAAGAAAAAAGATAAAAAAAAATTGAGAAAAACATAGTATGGATTAAACTCCTCCATTTGACAAACTTTATTTTTGTTTTATTACCTGTACATAGTTTTAAATTCCCAGGGCGTTTCACAATAGCTAAAATTTCAAAATTTACTAGGCTATAAGGTAAAACACGTATCTATCTTTTAAAAACACAAAAAAAAAAATCGCTTTGCATTTATTTAAAATTAATTCAATAACAGCGCTTAAATAAAAATTTTACCGCTATGAATAGCAACTGTCCCATCACGTAGAATTCCAATTATTCCTTTATCTCCTACAGCCACATGAGCTAGTTTTAAATCTAGCTTTGCCCATCTTATGCCCTCTGGTTTAGCTGGTGTGACACCTTGCCTTACAAATAAATCATCGCCAGCGCTAAGTCCAACCGTTAACCCAGCAGGTCCACTCTCTACCATGCGTAGTTTACCAGGAACAACTAACCACTGGTCACCTTGAGGGTGAGTTTCAGTAATCTTAGTACGGAAGTAAATATTGTCACGCTTATTGACAGCCCAACAGCCATATTCTCCACACGATACATATTTCATATTTCCTTCAACTCTCATCCACCCAGCTCCTTCAGGACGCGCACTATAAATTAGAATAGATATAAAAACATAAGCGATGTCCCATCTAGTTTTGTTATCACTTTTATGTCACAAAACAGCTGTTTCATTTCAGGCATATTGTTAATTGGATAGCCAATTTAGACACTCTTCCTATATTATCAAGTTTTAAGGTGTCAATTACTTATGCGACTATTTACCTAGAAGCGAAGATTCAGTTAATCAGTCAATGCATAAAACGACCAAAATAGTTAACTAATCAAACTATTGTTTGAATAAAAGCGAAATTTATTGCTGGTCTTCAAAAACATCTCAATTACCAGGAAGTATCGAGGTCTGAAAAATAGAAACTGAGATTTTAAATAATTATTTTAAAAAGTTGGGCGTTTTCGGCTTTAAAATTTAAAAGAGCCAAAAATTATGCCCATCACTTGTTTGGTGCTCACAGTAGAATGATAAGTGAAGCATTTATAATTTCCAACGAATTTTGCAATCTGACGCAATCTTAGAATATGAAACTGAATTTTCAGCCCCCCGAAAAGAAAAGTTAAGATGAAAGGAATGATTTTTCGTTAAGTACCTATAATAAAACCAAATGAAAGGATTGATGCTCCCGTTCTTTCCTTAGATAAACAACAAAGAAGTTTTTAATGTAGTCCATTTTTAAGCAAGTAGAAGTTTTGAAAAATTTAACCAATGGGACCAATACAATTGAACCAGCTGTGTCTATTTATCGCGAGAAATGCCGAAACAGGTAAAAAAATTTCAGGGCGTTTGGTAATTCACCATTTAGCAAAATACATTTCTTGGAAAAAGATGTTATAAGATGTTATTACTTTTAGCACCAGCAGGAAAAAGCAGCAACACCATAATTGAAATAACCATTTATGTTGCTTTGAATATTCATCCAAAAAGTATAAACAGACTGTTTCCACGGTTACTGAGACATAAATTTTCAGAACTTCAAGCAGTCATAATCGATGAAATGTCGATAGTTAGTGAATTAAACTTTTAACCAAATATTAAATGAAATACTTGACATTTCATAAAAAAGATTTTGTGGTTTATTAGTAATTGTTGCAATTACCTCCAGTAAAAGGCTCTCAAGCTTTTCAAAAAAAAAGAAAAGAAAAAATAAACCTCACCAGATGCTAACAATAGAAATTTTCAAATGTGTGACTTAACTGAGGCGTTCAAACAAAATGCATTCTCTTGGTTGACTGTAGAATTGGAAATAATAATTTCGTGGATTTAAAAACAGAATATATTAATGCAAAAAACTCACAAAAATAATATCCCAGATAGATTAGACTTAGCAACCTATAATGGATCTGCAGTTAACAAGTTTCCACACGAGGTTCTAAGTTTTGACTCACTAAGTCATGTTGACTCAGAATATTGATTTAAAAGATAGGTTAATAAATGGGAAAATCTGGACTGTTGTGCACAATAAACTTTTTCTTTTTAACCGAAAGCCGAGATTTTTTATATAAAATTTATGAACAAAAAAGTTGCTTTAAAATTCAAAAGAAGAGATTCTTGTTCTTTGAATAATAATTGCACCTCAACAAAAATAACTTAAAATAAGCTTTTTTTAGGGGTTTATATAGGGGTAAGTCCAAATTAGGAGATAATCTATTAAGGAGGCTTTGATTTTCCTCCCAAATTCTGGTGCATGCGAAATACGACTTGTAGAAAAAAAAATTTTCAGTCATAAAAATAATCTCACTTGTCAATACCAATCCTGCAAAATACACGATCAAATCTGTTCACACCCCAAACCGTGCCTGTAGCTCCCGAATCTATTTGTTTTAGATTTCCAGGTATTTTCTCCCATGAAGCCTGCTCCACTAAAAAAAAAGAACAGTAAAATGGTTCTGCGAAATTTGGTATTAAAGAAACATGGTGCTTGATTTTGTCATTTTATTCGAAGGTAAATTTCAATACTAAGTATTTTGATGTCATAACAAAATGCTGTCCAACACTTACTTATCAGTGTAAGAGTAATGTGAAGCATTTTTTTGAAATACATCAAGACTGCACAACCTTTACAACTAAATTACTAAATTATGAAATCTTTGGTTAAAATAGAGTATATTCAATCGATGAATTGAACTAAAATATGGTTAATGGCTTCAAAATACTCAAAATGAAGAATTGTTATATTTTTAGTGCTTATTGTTTTAAAGATATTTTGTATATCTACTTAGCTGCATGAAAAGTTATAATAAATAAAAAAAAAAGGAGAAGAGAGAAACCCTCCGTTAATAATGACCAAAAATATCAACATACCACGGGTAGATTTGGCAAATGTGGACAGAAACTAATTTATAGGACTTTTGCTAGTTATGGTGGTGGTCAGAAACCCAGATGATGAAAAATCTAAAAAACGGTAAATCCTCGAAATTCTGTTAAATAATAAAACCTTGCACACATGCAGGAATTTTTGCAAAAACTACGCTCAAGTTATATTTTGCACGCAAAGCACATATTAAACAATCCAAGAAAAGATATAAAATTAACAAGCATTAGTGACTAACGGATTCTAGTTGAGTAAAAAAAAATTGATTTGCCTATATAAAATTTTTGACAAATGACAATGACATAATTTCATGTCAATAAAATACTACAGATTTTCTTCCCACGTGACTTTATTACCTGTACCAAGTTAAAGAAAAAACTAATAAAAGGATTTTGAGCAAATGGGCGGACAAAAAGATAAAAAAACAAGTCAGTTTAAGATAATTTACTTTTCGGTAGGGGTTCAAACAAAGAAGAACAAAAAAGCTCTTCCACCTTGAACTCAGCAGCGTTGCATCATTTTTGAATGGTATGATGTTTTTTATTCAAAACAAAAGATATACTTTTGATAATATTTATTATTAGATAAAGAAAATAAAAAAAGAAAACTTACAATTTTCCCGAGTAGTACAATCTAAATAAAAATCAAACAAGGTGAATCACCAACACTAGCTCACGCCAGCTAGTTACTAGTTTACGCTTCAAAAGCTACAATCAACAGGAGCATTGACTCTGTAACAATGATTCCTTACAGATGGCTTAAAAAATAGACATTTGCGAAAACATGAAATTTTCAAAGTTGAAATGAATAAAAAAAGTCATGAGTTGCAGATTGTGAAATAAGTAGAATGAGAAATTTACCATTTACTTGGTCAACACATCTCAAGAACCAAACATTTCCGAGCAATCCTATTCCCCAAACACCAGCTTGGCCAGCTGATACATGGTGCATTTTCTGTCTGTTTGCCACCTGTTCACTGCCTACATTAAGCTTTGTCATTTTGTTGTCTACAGTATTATAATAATACAGATCATGCGCAGCATCGATCCCCCACATGTTTGGGGTTATTCCAGAATCAACTTGTGTAAGTCGGTCGGTAAGTTCCTTCCAACCTGAGGGCAGGTTGTGATCGGTATCTTAAATAAAAAAAAATATATTTAATAGATAAATTAGGTTTCAAGATGGATTATCTGTAGCACAGGGTCTTCTCTTGAGTTAGAAGGAGCTAAATGAAAAGCCAAAATGTTCTTGAGCGAGCAACATGAATTAAATCTTTACCTATAAACATGCTGAATATAATAATTTCTAGTAATTATCAAGATAAAAAAAGATGGAATAATATCTTTGTCTAGTGAATGTTAAAGGAAAAATAGGCTTTTCATAATTTTTTATGGAAGTAGTTTTAAATAAAATGCTAGGAAATTGATTCTAAACGCAAAAGGCTACTTTGCTCTCCATTATACTCCTAAGTACAAGATACGACCAAAATTTTCAAAACCGTCCACATACGGTACTTAGGAAGAATAGCGCATAGGATTTTAAATGGAATACTTCTCTTTAAGTTAAGTGAAATTTTGTTCTTTTTTTAAAGATGTTGTTTGTTAACTTACTTCTTCTTAATTAACAAAAATGTGCCATTCTAAATATGAAAAAAAAAAAAAATAAAACCATTTAAATAAATTTAAACGGTATTTCTTGCTATTCTAGTTAATTTTGTACCAATAATATCCACTTTCATATTTTTTATTTTTTACGGCAAAGAATATACCTTTATTTAAATAATTCGCTTTCTGCAAGGCTTGAAGTCACCACTAGCAGGAAGCTAAAGAGGCGTTAGAACACCAAATTTACCACACAGAAGTGCTACTTATACGCTGAGTAAACAGTACCCAGATTTGAACTTGTGTTGGGGATTAAAATGCTTTACCAACTGATCTATCTGGTTATAAACCAAGCAAGCAGAAAAATCGACATTTAAACTTCTGCAATTGAATTGCAATCAATCGTATTTTTTTTTTTTACTTTTTTTAAAAATTATACTTTGATTATGCTGACGTTTTCGATTGTATCAGAAAATATTATAACAAATTAGGCGTGTTAGATATTTTGAAAAAGTTGCTGTGCCCAGTCACTTCATAGAAGTTTTTTCATTAATTATTAATTTTTTTTAATGACAATAGTTTTACCCTATATGGTCACCTGTTGAAAATAGTCCTTTCCAGGCCTCAAAAATTTAGCCCAGTCCCTACGACTCAAACATAGTTATAATTTAATATTTTTTTTATCAAAACCCATTCTTTAATTTTTTTGCTAGTAGAAAATATTATTGGTAAATTTCTGTTAAAAAATGTAATTTGCTAACTCTACACGGGTAGACGAGTTCCATAACCCAGCCAGATAAGTGTTGTTTCATATTATATAGATGTATAATGTAGAATGTCCCTTCAAATATCTATATAATTTAAGTGTTAATTTTCATGTACTTCAAATCTCCCATTTAAAATTTATAACCAGATTTAATCTACGAAAAAGCAGCCTCGTCTCATTGTGTGTCACTTTATATCATTCACAGAATATTTACCGGGATTTTCTAAAAAATGTGGTTGTGAGGGGACTCTAATTATCAAGGAAAATAAAAGAGACCAGCAGCTTAGAAAATGAGATTTATGGAAATTCTGTAGAAACGTATTCTCGTAAATTCGACAAAAATCCGTAAAAGCAAAATATTAAACCTCTTCTTTGTTGAGTTTTACAGCTCGAGCTCATTTGACAGCTACGCGAAAAATTCTCTATAACAAGAAACTTTTTTTTTGCTGACTCCGCAAAAAATTTGGGCTTAAAATCATGCCTATTTTTCCATATTTTGATCTCGCCTCCCCATTTCTTTATTAATAATATTTAAACAGTAGAAATCATTTACCAAATCAAAATCAAATCGAAATCATTTTATATACTGTTGACAGAGAATTTTATTTAAACGTTAAACAAAAGAATCATAAACATTCCATTCTTAAGCATCTATTTTAGATTGACTGGAGTAATATTCAGTTTCGTGTCTTTAAACAAAAGCAGGTGTTTTATGAAGAGTAAGTTAAATTAATTGACATAATATTTCTTTTTACTGTATAATCTATTCTTCCTATAGATTAAAACCAAATGAAAATTAATTTCAATGCTATCGACAGACAATTTATTTATATTTACAGCCTTATTGTATATTAAACACTGGAAGCGTAGGAAAATTTGTTGTTTGTTGTATTCTGTTGCAGTTTTCTTCTATCATCAATTACCATCTACCATTTTTAACTTTGGCTTGCCAACAGGTTTGCAATGCGTTCGCAAACCTTTATATATTGATTTTTGACCAAGTTTATATAACAGTTTTGTTTGAACGTTAAGAAGTCTTTAAACTCGCTATCCTTTTCTGTTAACTTTTATTTTTTCAAATTTGAATGTGCTTTCACGTGACCCATTGTCTCTCCACTCAAGGTTCTAATCAGTATCCTAAGTATTTGACTGAGGAATGTTGTTTAGTAAATGTGCTTCTATAAACTATTTTCAAGGGATCCGCTTTTTTTAGCTTTCATTTTAGGATACAATCGGTTTTTTCTCCACCAAAGTGAACACTTAGTTTGTTATCGATAAACCATTCATAAAGGTTGGAAATATTACTGTTTAGAAAGTTTTCTATTTCTTTTACATCCTTATTTTGGAAAATAAAGCAAGAATCATCTGCGAAAAAATCAGCATTCATCCTAAATTTTCTATTTGAGAGATAAGAGTTGAACCAGAAAACTACATTCTCCGAAAAACGGATGTATTTCAGTTTTTCAAGCAAATTATTAAGATCTATTATATTGTGTCAAAGGCCTTTTGGAGATCTATGAGGATCATTCCAGTGTGACATCCCTTTTCAAAACCTTTTGTAAT